>JAHWFO010106258.1:0-17954 GCA_023313115.1 Rhysida immarginata
TTCTTGAGCTGATCGTAGTTCCTCCCTATGTGATTGGGCATCATGTTTGAATCCTATCGCGACGCTGAACCACGAACGAAAGTTTTACATGAGCGGTAATTAATTCCAAACCATCATTATTTCTTTTTTTTTTAACTCTAAATCAATATAACAAATGTCGGGGTGTACGAAAGTTCATTATTTTATACTGTGGTATAAAATTCTAATGTTCCGAAAAGTTATATTCATCCATTCCGCCATTGATGCTTAGAACATTTTTGTCTCTCTCCCGTCGGTCTTAAATTCCAACAACCAAAGCTTTCTTTCCACGAAAACAGCGACAACAATCTCTCTTCCAACAATCGCCAAACACACACACACACACACACACACGAAAAAACGACGTATTAAAACAATTAATACTCATTCCCTATAACGACCCATGCTTTCAATAACAATTGCATCAACAGGAAAAATGGACCGCTAAAGCAACCAACATTTACTATACAAACACCACACACGTACTACAAATAAAACAGGACGTTACAGAATGATTGGGAGGTTCATGAAGAAAATATTACATCACAGCTAGCACTAAAATATTTACGTGTTAGTGCAAGGTCTGTGCCTTCTGAACGTGCATTTAGTAAAGCTGGAGAGTTAATCTCAAAAAAAAGGTCAAGATTAAACCCAAAAATTGTAGATAAATTTCTATTCATAAATTCAATGTATAAAATGAATGAGGATAAAAAAATATGTAATGTAAAAGTAATGTGTTTTTTTTTTCTCTTCAGTATTGAGTATCGATAATTGGTATCAACGATACCCACTTGGGTTTCGATGGTATAGAGTACTTCAATTGAGTATCGCTCAACACTAGTGGTAATATTAACCGGATTGGCTACTGTATCAGTTACAATAACAACATAGGAGGAGAAACAATGATATGACGTAATGACGCCTCTGGTCTTCCACTGGTCAGTGTTACTGATTGAAAATAGCCCAAAATAGCCAAACCCACAAACGATAATTTTCTCCCACATTTTCTAAAAAAAAAAAAAAAAAAATAGACCAAAGTCGAGGGAAAATAGCGGAATTACCAACACTGGTGGCCAGTAGTACCGACCTGTCGGAGCTATGGGAACCAGCCTTTACTGATTTTTCCCTAATGTTCATAAATGGGTTTTCAATGTTTTCCTATAGGTTGATCTAAGTATAGATGTCAGCGCCGAAAAGAGCTGAAATGAGCTATGTCAGCACTATGGTTGGAATGAGCAGAAAAGATCGACAATGTTAAGAACACTGTCTAAGAACATGCCTTTAAATTGTTTAGTTCCATAGTGTTCAAACAACAATGTTAAAAACAAAAATTCAAGTTTCATTGATTTCCTACAGATAGAAAAAGTCTGAAGTTAAATTAGATGTTGTAGCCTAGCCCAATATTTAACATCATCACTTTTGTAAATCATAATTCATTATAAAATTTGCTCACAGTTAATACTTACGGAGGGTTGATTCAGATAAAACGAGACGACTTTGCAGTTCTGTTACAATGGTGTAATACCATGGCACCACCATCGGTTGTGTTCGATGTGAGAACCACGTTGTTGGACTATCGCCCGGCACCGTAATTTCCACTGCAGTAGGCTGAGTTTGAGGGACTCCATGGGAAGTTTGTTCCACACCTGCTGACACACTTTCCATAGCCCATCAACGGTTCTTGGTCGGCGACTTCTGAGCCGTCGTTTCAGGAGACCAAACCACAGAAATCCATCGATGATGCCTCAGGAGATTTTACAGGCACATGAGAGAAGGGAATAACTCGTATGCCCGTCTCCTGTTCCATCTTCCTGTAGTAAGCCACAGATGACTTGGCAGTGTGGCTTGATGCCTTGTCCATGTGGATCCAAACTTTTGATTGCTCACCAGGGTATAGACGTGGGATATCCTGCCGATATATGTGGTCCATTATATTACTCTGGAAGTAAGCTGCACTAATTTTACAGTTTCCAGGAACTCGACGAATCATGAGCAGTCCATGTGAGCAATATCCGGCAACCACCATGAAGCCCTTTGAAAACTTTTTCATGCACCTTCGGACAAAATCGAACCTGGCCTTGCCCTCTCTTTCGCGACAGTAAATTGCCCTGGGTTTGTTGGTGTCATCGAGGTATACTCAAGCTTCATCCAAGGAGACAACCCACTTCCATCAGTCACCTGCAAGATGGTTTTCATACAGTTTTCTGGCATTGGTGAATTGTTCCTGCACGTGCCTGGCCAACAGTCTGTGACTGCACGCTTTATGACGTCGCTCCAGCCCAAGATTGTCATGAATTATTCTGGAGACTGTTGCCTGTGAAATACCTTTCCTTTGGGCTAGACTTCTCTTTGTGGGGGGATTTTCTTTCAGCACTTCAGACCGGATTTCTCGCACCACCTGAGCTGGGCGTGTTGGCTGGGGCTTGTTTCTGGTCTGCTTCTCTGCTCGTCCACGTTCATTAGATGGTCGCAATTTGTTCTTTTTGATTATTCAACCCACAGTAGCTTTGGATACCACAATACCATTTCGTTTGCATAATTCCACAATGCACGAAAGACTGAAGTTAGCGTCGGAAAGGCCAAACATATACCCTTTCCAAAAAAGCTGTGATTTTGGAGGCGATGTTTCAGCACGAAATGTCCCAAATAGCAGCAACAAGTGTATACAAAGCTAATCCCCATGAATAGTGGACGAGTCATGCAAATCACATTCCGTCAAGGTCATACGCGGAGTTTAAAGTCGTCTCATTTTATCTGAATCAACCCTGTATTTATTTCAGTCAGTTCTCGCTCCTATTTGCTGAAGCTTTTCTTTTAAGACATTAACTTTCATCTTCGCTAAAATTTTGTAAATAAATTAGAGAGAAATACATAAATCTTAAGCGTTTCCACCTGGCGGATAAATTTGGCATTTCAATCACCCTATTAGTTTATGCATGTGTAAGGACCCCCTCCCCCATTTAATTGCAAACTGAGCAAATCGCTAACGCTAATCTGTTGAGGGAAGGAGACCGTCAAGGGTTCGGAACTGATATATTCGAGTGGGAAAGTATTGATTGTCACACACAAAAAAATAAAACATTAAAAACACCCTTTATTACAATTAAATGTCAAATCAACAACTTAAACACTGAAATTGTAACCTAACCTAACCATCAGCAAATAAAAGTAACATGTTTCAAATTGATGCTGCCAATGAGAAAAGATTACAACTAGTAATAGTTAACGCCAGCGCTAAAGGGGCCCCTTAGCCTATCACGCCCCCACTACTATCAAAACCAATAGTTGCATTTTGGTCTATTTTGCTGGTGAATGAGAAAATAAACAAAAGGGTCTTTGAGTAGCAAAATGGTAGAAGTTTTAATACCTATGCGTTTTGAATTACATTTCATCTTCAGGGTAGGGAACGACTCAACCAATTCGGTCCCCCACCACCGAATATATGGTATTTCCCCACCAATTAGAAGACAGTACTGCTAATTAAGGGGTTAACAGAAATAGCCTGATTTTGTCACGGTATTTAATGACCATTTACTAATATTTCACAAGATGATACTCAACGTAACAATTATTTGGAATTGCTCTTACAACCGAACTATTCTTAAAAGCGAACTACTCTTGCTCTTGTAAGCAGACTGCTCTTGTTCTTTTTTTCTGAAGGACAGTAAGTTCTTGCTCAGATTGTTGAGCTCTTATTTTCTAGGGCAGCTTTCCACCTGCCACTAGCATTCCTCAAGTTGCTTAATAATGACTCATTTAGACAAACCACCAAAAGTATGAACACTATCGTAAACTAATCGCTGTGCAACAAGCGAATCCTCGTGCAAATTTCCAAGCAGTATTTGCTTATAAATAGAAAATGATTGCTCCACGGAAGCATTATCATGTGATAAAATGAAAACAAGACGCACGAGTCTGATTAAGGAATCATTTGCTTTATGCCTTGTGTATTCTTGACCACAAGACATCCAGATGTTCATCTGTTTCGAGAGAATCATTTAATACACATTTTTCTTCAGGCATTCCAACAAGTCTATCAAATTCTCTCTGTGCTTCTTCAGCTTCTGTGCGAGTCAGCCAGCCTTTCTCGATCAGGATTTCTAATGTGGCAAAAACACGGCTTTTTCCCTTGTCTACTATCTAAAGCAACAGCTGGTGAGAAGCAAGAAATACCACGCATAAGGTCATACTTTAATAGAGATCTTTCAACAATCTTTTTAATGCATTTTATGATACATGATCTGCAGCTCTGTTTTAATTTTAAAATTTGCAGACTACCCACTTTTGAACACTTTTTTAGTTCAGCTGAGGTTGCGAGGCCCAAGTGGAAATCTTGTACACTTATCAGATTGTCATCAGTAAATGCAAGTTTAAGGAGTCCAGAATCAGTCCGATTTTTTTCTAGCACTGGAGCTTGGGGTACATGTTTCATCAGGGTAATCAAAATATGTCGGAAAGCATCATGTAAAAGGGGTGCCAATGGGAAATCGCTTTGAAACTTTATTAAAAATGGGTGAAGTTCGACACCAAGCGATAGCACAAAAGTTAATTTCACCGGCAAAAGTGTATCTTGTATTGCATCATTGACTGTTGAAAAACTAGCACAAATTGGAACTTTCTTGCATCTCTTTGACTCTTCGACGTAAATTTTTAAAAATGGAATAATTTGCAACACTCTTTCAATAACAGATACATTTTCCAACCAGCGAACTGCACAAAACTTCCATGGAAACAACTTGGAACCAGGATAGGAAAAAAAAAAAACTGTTTGGAAAAAAAACCAAAAAAACGTGTTTTTTTTTTGCTTTAAATCACATTTTTTGTTTTAAAACATATTATTGAAGAAATATTTAATGCTGTTAAACATATTGCATGAATATGAAGCATTAGATTGAAATCATTTTATTTACTGATATGAATAAAAACTATAATTCTTTAAATTAGATTTGATTAATAAACTAATTATGATTTTTAAAATATTAATTTTAAAAAATTTATAAAATAAAGGAAATGTTTCTGTCTCAACATACAAATTTCACAAGGAGAGGACCAGGTCTGTTAAGCTTGGATTTAACTGAGATTTAAATATGTTATTACGCACCCCTCCGACTATTATATGGCACAGTAACTCGGGCATTTATTTATGAGATATAATTATTTAAAGTTAGTTATGTAGGCTATTGATGTATATTTACAAATTCAGACAATGTGGTATTCAAGTAGTCAACGTGGTCATGTGGGTAAGTCAATATATTACAATGCTAAAGGTCCCGGTTTCAATTCTTGCTCTTTTCCCAATTTAATTTTTTTTTAATATGTTTTTGAACAAATTATATATGAAACTAATATTAAGTATTAAAAACAAATTTTTATAATTTTTTGCATATTTTATTTCATTTGAGGAAGTTAACAAATTATTTTTAATAACTTACCGTACATACTCGCGTATACATAAGTCGAGAAATTTATGTCTTAAAATTCATCCTAAAAAGCAAACTCGACTTATCTGCGAGTCATACCAGTTTTCCATAGAATTTTGGCAAAGTCACCTAATTCTGTATAAAAATTTACACATTTACTTTAAGAAACAAATGATTCCCGAATAATATACATATTTTAAGATGGGTATTTATGCATAATCAGTTTTTATTCCCCATAAAAGGAGGTGCAATAAACAAGGTAGGTTGAAGGGTCAATGGAGCTAAACAAGAGTTGGGATGGGGGGGGGGGGGGGTATAATGGGTGGGAAGAGGAGGAGTGAGGAGAGAGTAATTCCTAAGAGAACTAGAGAAGTGAGAATAAAAGAAGGGTGAAATGGAAAATTTTTTCTGTGGGAAGTAAATAAAGTTTATTTAAGATATAAGAGGAAAGGATCAGGTAGATGAAAGAGATATAATTAATAAAAGGCATATAAAATAAATGGTATGGACGTGAAATTAAGGTGATAATAAAGCTACAAAGTAATAGTGATGCTAAAATTAACTAGAAATATAAAAGAGGAATAGGGAGAGTGAGGGGAAAATTGATTGTGTCTATTGCAAGGGCAAAGTAAAAAAAAGCCAAATCTGAACCACACCAAAGAAGGAAAGAGGTGGAAGAGGGAGGTATTCACAGAAGTAAAAAAAAAAAATAAGAGATTAGCGAGGAGGGGGGGGGGGGTAACTGCCCATTTAGCAATATAAATTAATTGATTATACTATTGATTTGTAATATTTAAGTGAATCGAGACTTCCGGTTCAGTAATGGCGGAGAGAAACAGCAACTGAAACTAGCTCCAGACAAAAAGAGTAACCACAGAAAAAAGAAAGACGATTAATTATTAGTGGAGAAAGAAAAAGAAAACAAATAACAAGAAAATAAGAGATGACGAACGCAAGAATGGAAACGGAAGACGAAATACCGAGCGACCCAAGAACGAACACGTGCGGTGGAAAAGAAAAGGAGAACGCTAACGAACAAAAGTCAACGAAAGAGAAGCAAATAACAGAATTAGAAAAATTCAAATACAAGGAGAGAACAGAAGACAATGAGGTAAGACGTAGCTCGCCAGCAAAAAGAAAACTAATAGACGAGGTAGAATACGATAACGATAAGATTAGTAGAATTCTAGCGATAGTAGAAAGGAACGAAACCGAACAAAAAGAAACGAGAAAAAAGCTAGAACAAATTCAGTCCATGTTCGAAACAGAAATAAAAGAATTGAGGAAAGAAAAACAAGAGCTAAAAGAAACAAACAACAAAATAGTGAATGAACTAGAACAATGCAAAGACAATAGATATATTAGAATCAGAAATACGTAAGAAGAACATAATAATCAAGGGACTATACGAAGAAAAAGACGAAACGAAAACAGATCTGGAAATAAAAGTAAAGGAATTAATTGAAGAAAAATTAACGGGAGAAAGGATGGAATTAGATAATATACACAGAATTGGAAAAAACAGAGACAAAGCTAGACCGATATTAGTAAAATTTAGAACTGAAAACGATAAGCAAAGAGTAATGAAGACAAAAAGCAAACTAAAAGGATCAATGATATACATCGATGACGATATAAGCAAGGAAGAAATAGTAGTAAAAAATATCCTCATACAAAAAGCAAAAGAAGCGAGAGAAAAGGGAATAAAAGCAACGGTAATAAGAAACACACTACGGATTGGAGACTACAGATATAGATGGGATAGAAACAAAAGCGAACTGGTACAACAAAAATACACGGAAAAATCAATCAAAAAACGGAGATGGTATAGGGGAAAGAGAGAGAATCCCCTATGCCAGAAACTAACCCACAATAAGCAAAAAAAAATGGATGAGAAACGAGGATAGGGAACAGGAAAGGAAAGTGAACACAAACGAACAAAAAAGATCAGAACAAAAATACAAACAAGAAGAAATGATTGAGAGAAAAAAGGTGATGATGTGGAATGTAGCAGGAATAAAAAACAAATCAAAAATCTTCTGGAACTACATTACACAATTTGAAATTGTGGTTCTAGTGGAAACCTGGATAGAGAAGAAAGACTGGGAAAAAATGAAGGACGAAATGGACAATAAATTCGAATGGAAGGCACTACCAGCACAAAGGACAAACAAAAAGGGCAGAGCAAGCGGAGGAATAATATGTGGCGTAAGAAAAGACAAGAAAATGAAAAACTTAAAATGGAAGGAGGGGAATCAGATCATAAAAATGAAAATAAACTGTGAAAAGAAGACATATGCATTATAGGAATATATCAAAACGAGGAGATCAAAGACGCAATTAGAGAAATCGATACAGCTATAGAAGAAAATAGAGAAAACAAAACGCTAATAATCGGAGATTGGAATGGAAGAATTGGAGAGGAACAAACAATAGAAGAAGAGATATGGGAAACGATGAACTCAAATGCAACAGAAATCAGACATTCAAAAGACAAGACGGTAAACGAAAAGGGAAAGGAAATTCTGGAATTCTGTCAAGACAAGGGACTAATCATACTAAATGGCAGGTACGACGGCGATAAAAAGGGAGAATGGACGTACGTGGGAAAAAACGGAACATCAGTAATAGATCTTGCAATGGGCAATACACAAATGATTGAGGAGATAGAAAACTTCACCGTGGACTACAAAACGGACTCCGATCACAATGCGATAATTGTGGAGTTAAGAAGAGAAAAAGAAAAGAAAAACCTGAACAGAAGTAGTGAAAACATTCAAAGATATCGTTGGAATGAGGAAAAGGCAAAGGAATTCGAAAAAAGAAGCATGGAAATATTCAGCAACTACAGGATTAACATAGAAAAGAGAGGTTCCGATGAAACCATCGAAAAATTCATAAACGACCTCAAAAAGGCAGGCGAGATAATGAAAATCAACACTGCAGAAAACGGAGGGAAAAGAAGGAATGAGAAATGGTTCGATAATGACTGCAAACAGATGAAAAAAGACATGACCGAAAAACTAAGACAATTTAAACGAACTGACAGCAAAGAAACAAAAATTGAATACTTTACCCTAAAAAGCAAATTTAAGAAACTGTGCAACACAAAAAAAGAAGAATACCAAAAAAATTGGAACACAAAAATAATGAGATCCAAGAATAGCAAAGAGTTTTGGAACCTGATAGGAGAATTCAAAAATAGAAAGAGAGGACTAAACACAGAAATATCAGGAGAAGAATGGAGAACACACTTTATCAATCAGTATCAAGGAGAAAACACCAGAAGTATAATGAGCTGGGAAAGCACTATGACAGAAGATCCAAGAGGAGACGAATGGTATAATTTAGAATTCCTACCAGTAGAAGTGGAAAAGGCATTCAAAAAACTCAAAAACGGAAAAACAAGCGGCACCGAAGGAATCCAAAGCGAATTCTTCAAACACAGTAAGGGAGCAACGATCAAGGCTATCACAGAGATCTGTAACCATCTATTTCAAAAAGGAGAATTCCCAGAAAAATGGAAGGAATCATATTTATCCAATACACAAGAGGGGTAAAAAAGAAGATGCAAGCAACTACAGAGGAATCAGCATCACTGGCATACTCTACAAAATCTATACGAATATGGTGGAGAGCAGAACGAGACTCTGGGCGGAAAGCAGCGAATGGATGGAAGAAAACCAGGCGGGCTTCAGAAAAGGAAGATCGACAATCGACAATATTTTCATCATCAACAGCATAATTGATTTGGAACTAACAAAGAAGAGGAGAAAAATATACATATGCTTCCTGGATATCAAGGCAGCTTTTGACAGATTAGATAGAAATAGGATGATCGAAACACTCAGTGAAATGGGACTGAAGGGCAACATATTAAAATGCATCAGCGAAATATACAAAGAAACATACTGCAAAGTGATATATTCCGAAGGGAAGACGGAAAAATTTTGGACCACAAAAGGAGTCAAACAAGGATGTGCCCTCAGCCCACTACTGTTCATCCTTTACATCAATGAATTAGAATCAATACTGAGAAGACACAATGAAGGAGGAATAGTGATCGGAAAGAAAAAGATCTTCCACTTGGCATTTGCAGACGACATAGCACTAATCGCTAACAAGATAGAAGAACTGCAATGGATGATAAACACAACAGACAACTTTCTAAAGAGAAGAGGAATGGAAGTTAGCGTTGAGAAAACAAAAATAATGGTCTTCAGCAACGGTGGGAAGCTATCGAAGAACGAAAGATGGAACTGGAAGGGTGAAGAAATAGAAACAGTAAAAAGAATAAAATATCTGGGATACTGGTTTACAACAAAAAACAGTCATGAAACACAAATAAAGGCTAGAGAAAAAAGTATACTGGCATTGGGGGAACTTTGGAAAATTATACAAAGAACAAAAATCAAGAATGCAGGAACATCACTCAAACTATTTGATAGTCTGGTAAGGAGTGTAATGAGCTATGGATGCGAAATTTGGGGATGGAAGAAAGAGAACAAGATGGAATCAATACAGAACACATTCATTAGATGGATGTCGGGCTGCAGGCACGACACCCCTAATTACCTGCTGAACACTGAGATGGGAAGAATGCCAGTTTACATTAACACTTGTAGAAGAGCAATGGACTATATTCGGAAAGTGGAAAATATGGAAGAAGATAGACTACCGAAAGTAATATGGGAAGAAATGAAAAAAAAGAAAGAGAATGGCATTACTGGAAACTGGATGAAACAGATAGACAATTGCATCCCAAATGAATACAAAGAAAAATGGTGGAAATGTGGGAAAGATGAGAGAGAAAAAACCAATGAGACAGTTATGCTGAGAATAGTGGAGAAAGAGATAGAGGAAAGACAGAGAAGGATTGAAAACTCAAGCTACTGCCCATACTACAGCACAATTAAGAGCAATCACCAGATAGAAAGATACCTGACAATGGGAATGAGAGTAGACGAAAGAATCATAATAAACAGAGCAAGACTCGGTAACGAATGGAATGGAGACAAAAAGTGGCTAAAACAAGAAGAAAGAATGTGCAGAATTTGTAAAAAAGAAACGGAAACAGCGGAACACGTTCTAATCGAATGTGATGCAATTCAAACGGAAAGGAAAAATATTGGGATCAACAAGAACACCGACACAATTGCCAACCTACTAGACGGCAACACACCGAACTTAAAACTCATTAAACTAATGAGAGTGATAAAGAGAAGGACCACAGAAGAAGAGAAGAACAACAATCAGACACAGAGTACATGCTAACCAATTGTGATTTTCTTATATATGTATATATATTTCTTATATATCTACTTTCTTTTATATTTTGTATATATTGTTTGTATGAATACTTTGATCATGTTCTCTTAAACCCTGTTACATGTCTTTGGTTCATTGTAATCTAAATACCATTGGTTGTATGTTAAAACCATGGAATAAAATTTAATTCAATTCAAAATTCAATATTTAAGTGAATCTCATGCTACCTGATCCTTTCCTCTTATATCTTAAATAAACTTTATTTTACTTCCCACAGAAATATTTTTCCATTTCACCCTCCTTTTATTCTTTCTTCTCTAATTGTCTTAGGGAATTACCAGGACAATCTTCTCACTCCTCTGCTAATCTTCTTCCCTCCCTCTCCTGAACAACAGCTTGAATAACAATGTTTATTTAATTTGTGATTACTTAAATTAATATATGATAATTAATTTTCCTTAGGTTCGATTTCACATTAATAAAATTTTACATTTACTAATAAAAACCATAATCCCTCAGATTATAAATTAAATAATTTATTTATGTAATTATAATTTATATAACTACCAGTATAGTTAATACGGTATATTTATGCTATTATAATTATATTATGTAATTACTTATAATATTAAATGGTAACATTCCTTATAATTGATTTCGCATTTTTAAAATTGTTCAATTAGTAATAATAAAGTGATTAATGATTAAATGATAATGAAGTTTAAAGTAATATTTAGTTGTTAGACAAGCTTTACATTATTACCCATGCAAGTACAGCACGATTTAAGCATGGGTAAACTATGGTAACTTCAGTGAATTATATTTCATAAGCACCTGAAATTTCACCTTCGACTTATCTGCGGGTCACAGCAAATTTCAAAATTTTTAGCCCAAAATCTGACCTCACCTTAGATGTGAGATCGACTTATATGCGAGTATATACGGGGTTTTATACTGGGTGGATACAAATATTAGCCCCCCTTTTATTATCGTACCGAAGCAGATATGTCAATTTTGATGAATCCAATGAATAGGAAGTCGTGGGTGACCTATCCCATGGTGCACTTTTCATCATCCCAAATATGCAAATTAGGACACATTCAAACCATAACTTATACACGTAAAATTCCAATTGAAGACTTGTTCAGCATGGAATTCCAAACAAAACAAAAACTGATCACCAACAATCACAATCCAAAGCAGAAGATAATGTTGACCATTTCAGGAAAAGTGTAGCTTGCCATCCTGGAATTCTGTCTTCTGTATGCTGACACATGCCTCCTTTTATTTGCTTATCCTCATGAAAGCGAATGTTATTATGGCAATTTTTGGTAATTTCTTGATTTGCATGTTGAACATTCAAATGTCTCTGAAATGCATAGGGAGGTAATTAATAAATTCGACATGTGATTGTTGGTGAACCGTTTATCAGATTTTAGACAGTTTTTATTTTGTTTTGTTCGGAATTCTATGCTGAACAAGTCTTCAATTGGGACTTTTCGTGTATCTGTTACGGTTTTAAAGATAGGATTTGAATGTGTCCTGATTTGCATATTTGGGATGACGAAAAGTGCACCATGAGATAGGTCACCCAAAATTTTCTATTCATTGGATTCATCAAAATTGACATACTTGCTTCGGCTACGATAATAAAAGGGTGGGCTCATTTTTGTATCCACCCAGTATAATAAGTTATTAAAAATAAATAATTTGTTACCTTTCGGTCCAGACAATAAATTTAAAGGTATATTTTAGCTCTTTATTACGAAATTTGGTTCCCTCACTTAGCATGACCGGACAACCAACAAACGAATTTATCGCAAACGAAGTTAAAAACAAGTTCTTACGTCACAACCTCTGCCAAGTTGGCTGCGGCTATGGCATTAAGCTTATTTTATCGGCAAAATTACAAAGAGTTCTCGAGAACAACGTTATCGCACCAAACTACCCAAGATGCACTGCACAGCAATAATGGCGGCCTGCTGAGGAGTTTAAATGTGCAAGCATGTTAAAAATTTATTTTTATGAGAATCGGCACGAGAACTACTATAAAAGCTTTCGAAACTCGGAAGATTTTTTATATTAAAAACTTTAATATTTGTTCAAATTTATGAATTTATTTTATTGAAAGTTTTAGCCCATAAACATTTTTGTGAAATGTAATTTTACCGACGCCGACGAAAAAACACTCGTCAGCCTTAATATATCTGTATTTTTCCGTAAAATATGTATTAGAATATTATTTTCGACCCGTTCTGCTTTCAAATTTTAATTATTTCTGAAAAAATTATCGCGATCTAAGTAAAATTTTCAGCAATGGCGGCCTAGATGACTTTAGATATGCAGCGATGTCAAGTATCGAAAAAGTTTTGTTCTTAATGTTAAAAAAGCATTTAAATTAATATAAAACACTAGATTTTTATATATAAATACTAAATTTAAAATATATACATGTATAAATTGCTGATAATTGCATTTATATATCAAAATTATGCAAAATTTAACACCACCTCCATGCAACGAAATATCTATATAGCGAAATGATTTTGCCGGTCCGTTGAGTTTCGCTGTACGGAGGTTCCACTGTAGTGTTTGATTTCAAAAACCAAAATTCATTCCAGGAGGGGGGAATAAGCAAAGCAACTCCCCGTTCGTCGCCAAATTGTGTCCTGGGTGAGATCAACCAACTATCTCTTCCGATGTGGCTTAATAAAAACTTGATTAAGACAATCCTCTCAGCATAGTAGGATGTTTCATAAAAACATATACAGTAGAACCTCGTTTTTACCAACTTCAGGGGACCAATGGTATTTATTCGTAAAATCCGAAGTTCGTAAAAAACAAACCTCCCCCCCCCCCTCCAAAAAAAACAACAAAAAAAACACGTAAACTTTTAATAGGCAGTAGTTAAGAATTGTCGTCTGATGCATATTTGAAGTTACAGCATTATTTAAGTAGTTTGAAAATTCAAAAAAAACTGTCAAAAATATCGTCTGGTACATTTTTAGTTGCATACAGATGGTTTTTTAGACTTTCTAAGGAGCTTTTAATTTGTGAGGATGTTGCTTTGAATGTCGTATTTTTCAATTTCTTGCCATTGTCATTTTCTTCTTCGCCGCCATCTTTGATAAGATCGCAAAGTTCGTTTTTGTTTAACGTAGGAGAAGTTAAAACATCCGCATCAATATTAACAAACTTGGAGAATTTAGATTGAAAATTCAGCTTACTTTTCAGAATTTCCCACTCTTCAAATCCTTCAAATTCGCTATCATCATCTTCACTTCACTGGACTGGACTGCAAGTTCAGTTTCACTTTCGTTCAGCTGCATTACTTATGGCTCCCTCTGTTGGCGACAGCGGAAACTATCCAGTTAATCATCGATCACGACAGGGATAACATAAGCCAAATGAACAAAATGCAACTAGGCCGCTCAGGCAAAAAATTTTCACTTTTTTTTTTAGTAAAATTTTTTACTACCAATTGCAACTTCTAACTTCGTAAAACTTAAAGTTTATTATATGGAAATTAACAGGAGGGGGTCGGGATTTCAGAATTACTTCGTAAAATCCAGAATTTCGTAAAATGCGAGTTCGTAAAAACGAGGTTCTACTGTATACACATTCTAAATGCACAATGCATATTTAATACAGGGTGATTCAGTCAATTTCTGACCATTTCACTCGAATGACGTGCATTAGGGATAAACAATTGAAAGAATATGAGTGACATATCGAATTTCTAAATAGTTGGAGTTTGTATTGTTGCAACGGTGCTGCATGAAAATCGTATTGTTGAAAAATGGTGCCCGCTTTATCAACAGAGAAGAAATGCAAGGTTGTCGAATGGTATTTTGAGACAAAATCACCTGTAACCGTGCAAAGAAAGTTCCGGAAGGAGTTTAAGTGTCGAGACGCACCAGGCAAGCAAGCAATCATGGATTTTGTCAAGCAATTTCGTGCCACTGGATGTGTTAAAGGCAAGAAAAAAGGCGGGAGCAAAGCTCGTGTTCGAACGGCCGAAGTTGTCGAAAATGTTCGCACAAGGTTGGTCGATTCGGGGTGGCTTTCTTTGGCCCCCTATGAGTCCTGACCTAAACCCATGTGATTTTTATCTCTGGGGGTTCCTTAAAGACAGTGTATTCAATACAGCACCAAGAACCCTAGACCAGCTGCAGCAAAGCATCGTCAACTGCTGCACCCTTGTGGATGCAGAAATCCTGGATAGAGTTATGAACAACTTCACCATTCGGCTGCAAGCAGTTAAAAACATTCATGGTGGCCACATTGAGCATATCATCAAGACTTTTCCACGGGAATAAAAACTCCGAACTACCTAAAACATCAACTGAAATGCTAAGTTTGTAAACATTAATGGGTCAATAAATCATAGTACTGAAATGGTCAGAAATTGACTGAATCACCCTGTATGTTCTTGACTTTAGTGAACTAAAAGACTAAAGTTTCGTAAACAACATGGTGAAGTTCAACGCAGTCGTCATCGGCGACGACACAATGACGAACATCTCTCTCAGAGGAAAAAAAATAAATAAATAAATAAAAAAAAAAAAAAATAATAATAATAATAATAATAATAATAATAATAATAATAATTACATAAGAACAATAAAAGCAGCGCTACTTGTCAAACTCATTCCAACAATTAAAGGATGGAGAGATAACACCATCTTCTTGGAAATTTCATCAAGAAAACAATATTAGCTGCCAACAATCGCACTCTGCTGCCTGAATTTGCCCGAAACAACAGGAGTACGATCGTCAACAATGCCAATTTTTAAAAGCAACAACCTTTTAAATAAAAGCAATTAAAAAGGAAAACTTCAATAATTATGAAACAGATAAAGATCGTTGAAAAGAAAACACCTTTCAATAAAAATGAACTATAAAACAATAAAACAAGGAAATTACAGAAAAGGTAAAATTCCCGTCGGGCCCACGTGACATCCACAAGTGACATCGCATGTCACACAAGTTTCATTTTTGAGCACTGCAGTTTAATAGTAAAAAAAAAAAAAAAAAAAAAAAACCAATAAAAAAACCCCCCCCACTTACCATTTTTAAATATTTTTTATTTATTCTGTATTTGCTGGAAATACAGTACTTTAATTTTTAATGGACCTCTATTTTTGTTTTCCCACAATATACTTTTTTTTTTTTTTTTTATGATGAAAAACGTAAAATCAGGGTTCTACTGTAAAACGAAAATCTACCATCAAATATTTAACTATGACTACACAATTGCAAATATTTAAAAATTTGGGGATGGGGGAACATTTGCATTAAATTGAAAAGAAAAAATCAATGAAAACTTTTGAAAGTCCATATAAAACAAACCACGGCAAAAGGACTGCCACAATATTCCCAAAAAAGAATAAACCTTTAATCTTAAATAAATAAATAAATAAACAAATAAAAAAATCCCTAAATTGTCTAAAAATCTTATGTGGATAATGCAGATGATTAACTTAAGAATAAAATAAAATCTGCTATTTTGAAAAATACAATACTTACCTATGAATTGTCAAGTATAATCTCATCAATTCTGTGAACTGAGGATTATCATAGCCTAACATGGCTACGAAATTTGCAGACCAATCTTTAGAAAGGTCAAGGGCACCAATACTTGTGCCTTCTCTGTACAAATTCCTATAAATAGTAGCTGCAACAACAGGAAGTTTGGCTATTAAATCCATAGCATCTTCATACACATACTGAAAATGAAAGAAAATTGAGTTACCATTAACATCTTCATAATCATACTAGAATAAAATTTTGCAACATTCCAAGAAGGAGCTTTAGCTGTGACATAGAAATAATATTAAATTTGAGGATTTAAAGTCTAGCTAAAATTACTACCGTATTTTTTCGAATATTGGCCGCATTTACTTTAGGCCGCAAACTTCTATGGTCTACAAAAAGATCGAATTACTTCGTTTTAGCGTCCCACAGTATCTTAAATAGTAATTTAGACACCAGTTACATTATTTATATAACCTTCTAAATTATTTTAATATATTTAATGAAACTTTTATAAATTTATTTATTTAATGTGTAAATAATAATAATTTCATTTTAATGAGCGAGTATAACTTATTTCATCAGCGGCGGCCATGGTTCTATCAACGAAATGCTAACCAATAGCGCGATAGAGCATTCTGTGACATCACAACACCTCGGAGTAGAGTGGGCTAGAAGGCATCTCCGACTATCGCCGACAATAATTTCAACACGTGAATTTCATAATAATTTATTGTTCTGTAGGGTTAGAATATTAATTTCACTGTTAGAAAACGATTGAACAAAGGCTGGATAATTTAAGGCCATGAACTCAAATCGACCACGTTTTTATCGGATAATTTTTGCCGATCTACGATCGATTTACCTTTTCAAAAAGTATAAAATATAAAAGAAGTTTCCTATAAAAAGATAGGAAGCAAATATAAAATATGTATTGACTATTGATCATATATAGGTGTATACACATGTATTGACTATCGACCAAAAATCTTTACGCTTACAACGTTATTGACGGTACTCCTCATTTCAGTTGGGGAGGGGGGGGGGGGGATTATATATATATAAACTAACAACAATTCGACTATTTTACTATACATTTTGTATAAAATAAGTACAATTGTCTCGTACGATAAATAGAATTGAATTTCTTTCTTGTACAGTAGAACCTTGATAAATCAAACCTCGATAAATCGAAAACCTTTATAATTCGAAATTTTTGTCTATTCCCTTCCACTCAGAGGCAAAAACCTCTATAATTCGAAGTAAAAACAATGGATAAATCGAATTTTTTTTCGAGGATATCAAATGGGAATTTAGCCTCCATAATTCGAATTCTGGCAAACAATTAAATATAAATATAAACCGAAGTTAAAGATCAACGAACCTCCATAAATCGAATATTCTCAATCCGAACCTCTATAAATCGAATCCACTTGGAGCTAAAGCCCAGTTTCCACGAACCGAGTTTTTTTCGGTTCGGTTCGCGAAACTATATCAGTAATGCCGTGGAACCGAAACTCGTTTCACCAACCGCGTTTCAAACTCGTTTGAAACTCGTTTCAGCTACGAAACTAGTTTCACGTCGCAGCTCGCACTCGCAGTTGCACTTTGCAAAATGGCCGAGCTGTGATTGGTTTTGCAATTCTACACAAAATATGTAAATTACGATGCTGATAATAAAGCTAATAAAGCTAATTTGTTGATTTGTAAGCA
>JAHWFO010106258.1:27954-41668 GCA_023313115.1 Rhysida immarginata
CCTGGAATTCTGTCTTCTGTATGCTGACACATGCCTCCTTTTATTTGTTTATCCTCATGAAAGTGAATGTTATTATGGTAATTTTTGGTAATTTTTTGATTTGCATGTTGAACATTCAAGTGTCCCTGTGAAGTGCATAGGGAGGTAACTAATAAATTCAACATGTGATTGTTGGTGAACCGTTTATCAGATTTTGGAAATTTTTTATTTTCTTTTTTTCGGAATTCTATGCTGAACAAGTCTTCAATTCGAATTTTTCATGTATCTGTTACGGTTTTCAAGATAGGATTTAAATGTGTCCTAATTTGCATATTTGGGATGATGAATAAGTGCACCATGAGATAGGTCACCCACAACTTTCTATTCATTGGATTCATCAAAATTGACATATCTGCTTCGTTTACGATAAAAGGGTGGGCTCATTTTTGTATACACCCAGTATAATAAGTTATTAAAAATAAATAATTTGTTACCTTTCTGAAATGAAATCTAATATGCAAAAAATTATAAAAATGTTTTTAATAATCAATATTATTTTCATATATAGATTGTTCAAAAAACATGTTTAAAAAATTAAATTAAATGAAATTGAACCCGGAACCTTCACCATTGTAGTCTATTGACTTACCCACTTGACCACATAGACTACTAGAATATCAAACTGTCCGAATTTGTAAATATACATCTATAGTCTACATGACTAACTTTAAATATCTCGTAACTAATGCCATTAGCATGAGTTACTCTCCCATATAATAGTGAGAGGGGTGCGTAACAACATATTTAAATTTCAGTTAAATCCAAGCTTAGCAGACCTGGTTTCCCACATTGTGTGGTAATGTTTAAATAACTTTAAGCATCGGTGTTTTTTTGTCAGTAGTGTTCAAAAACCAAAATTCATTCCAGTCTTTTTTTCCTCTGTAGACAGAATATATTCCTGTCAAACATTTTTTCTTAATTTCACAAGTTTTGTTAATGGTTTTTGTTTCCGAATAAACTTTTTTGGTTTGAAACATGTTTTGAACCAGTTTTTTTTTTTTTTTTTGTTTTAAAACATTTGATTTAAAACATGAGTGATGTTTTAAAACAAACAACCCTGCTTTTTGAAAAGGTAAATCGATTGTAGATCGGCAAAAATTATCTGATAAAAACACGGTCGATTTGAGTTCATGGCTTTAAATTATCCAGCCTTTGTTCCGTCGTTTTCAAACAGTGAAATTAATATTCTAACCCTGCAGAATAATAATTAACCAGTTACATACATTTTCATTCATAAATTATTATGAAATTCACGTGTTGAAATTATTGTCGGCGATAGTCAGATGCCTTCTAGCCCACTCTACTCCAAGGTGTTGTGATGTCATAGAATGCTCTATCACACTATTGGTCCGGCATTTCGATGATAGAACCATGGCCGCCGCTGATGAAATAAAGGTTATACTCTCTCATTAAAATCAAATTACTATAATTATTTACACATTTGATTAATAAATTTATAAAAGTTTCATTAAATATATTAAAATAATTTAGATGGTTATATAAATAATGTAACTGGTATCTAAATTACTATTTAAGATACTGTGGGACGCTAAAACGAAGTAGTTCGATCTTTTTTTTTTGTTCTATCCAAAATTACTGAAAATGATTTTTTCAGGCCGCACTCCCGAAATTTTCGATTTTTTTGAGTTTAGAGCTGCAGCCCATATTCGAAAATATACGGTAATAAACAACAAAAATTCATTTAATTCTTTCCAAACTTACATTTGTTTTATTGCTCAACACAGTACAATAATTGAGTGATTGAGCTATTGAGCCTCGACAAAGCGATTATCACGTGTGCATGCCCATGTCACAATGCTTAAAAGATGAACAAAAAATAACTGTATTCATTCTTGACAAATCAATCATATTACATCCCATTATCTGGGTATTCTTTACAGTCACTGTTTTAACACATGAATTCGACTTGAAGGGGTCCATGAAAAAGCCTGAAAAGTTGATATAGCCTTGATAGAGCTGTATCATCATAAGAGCTGAAAAACTTGATGATAGAACAACTAAGACCATGATAGTCATATTTCTAAAAAGAGAATTTGAATAAGTTAACCCATTAAAAGCCTTCGAAGGACAATTAAAATAACACGTCGCTATGGCGAATTTGAAAAATACTCTGCACATGGTAAAGATATACTCCATCGTGCTCTTGCTTACAACAATAATAATATATAATAAAATACTGGAGTTCTAACACCTCTCAAGCGCTCTCGTGACAGTTTAGACTTGCTCGCTCGTGAAATTTCTGATAGTCAGCCCCGAGCATAGAGATAAAAAGTCCGATCAGTAAATAAGAACAAGAGTGTACCTTCATCCGTTCTTGGTAAGAGTTAACTGCCACACAAACTCGTTATGCTTTTGTGACTGGTGTCAGTGTGTGTTTTGAGTGTGTAGTGAATTGACCTTTATCCCCTGCATTGTGATTGGTTGCCACTAAACGTCACTGATTTTTTTACAAAATGCAAATGACGGATACTGGACGTTTTAACGGCATTCGTTGTCAGTATCTTAAGTGAAAGTTTTAATTGTTGTTGTTCAAAATTTTTGTTGCTATGATTAAATATTATGGTGCTCCCAATTGTCGGAGAGAGGAGAAAAAATAAACATCATTAGAAAATAATTTTATAGGTAATTTGGAAAGAACTATGAAATTAAAATTATGAAAGGTTATCAGTAAACATTTAAATCATTATATTTTACAAATTTAAGGTTAATAATGTATGCTGAATTAATAAAGAAAATAATAAAAATTTTAAAATAGTAAAAGCCTATGGAAAATATAAAGAAAATGAATTTTACTCATATCACAAGTGCTTACAACACGACCAAAGGATGCCATTTTTTATGTGGTCACGTGGGTAGTCAAGGCTACGAAGCCTAAGAACGGGTGTGAGAAGGAGTGTTTATGATAAAGGTCAATTCTGTGATTGTTTGCAGTTTTGTCTGTTGTCTTTGCTAATTTAAGTGTTGAGTTCAGTTCGAAATAAATGTTGGGGGCATGGTCCCTGTGTGTGTGTAGTAGTTTTTGTGGTGCTTGGTGGAGTTTGTTTGTGATCATTGGGAAAATGACTTGTGTTGTTTAATTTTAGTGTTGATGTATGTTAATTGTCAGATCGTTTAGAGTTGATCTTGTCCAAGCTTTGTTGATGCAGCTTTTCCTGAAATTTAGACGACAACAAAGGCAATGGGTGAGGGCTTTTGTTGTGAGAGAGCGATCGTCTTGTTAACCGTACGAGTCTTGCAGAAAAGCCACTTGACAGCGTGTCGTTCTATCCCTCCCCCCGTTTTTAGCGATGTTCGAGGAGAAGTCTTTTTTTTTTTTTTAAGTTTTCAGGAAAAACTGGTTTTATTATTCAGCTAATTGCTCCGTTGATCACAAAAATGAATATAACCATCCTGAAGCTTTCTGGATTTGCCCTGCTACCGAAGTGAAATTCTTTTGATCTTTGTGCACGGAACACGGCAAATCGTTGTTCATTTGTTACCTGGCTCGAATCAGAAATTAGCGACCAAGCTGAGAACTCGGCAGTGGTATCACAAGAAGAACTGTGAGATCATTCCTTTTTAAGTTTGTTAAAATGAAATCAGACTGGATTTGGAGAAGTCCGTTTCAATTTTAAAACGGAACAGAATTGTTTTGCCTGCCCGATTTTGCCAGTCTCCTCCGTATATTGTTGCCTTTTTTACGAATACTTTAACAAGTGCTGACGTGAATAGAACAAGTTTCAAGCAGCTGTATTTTGCTAGTATTCTGTGGGACATTTTGCTCGAAGTCCGTCGCAACGGAGTGTTTTATGCACTCCTACCTGGTCAAGAAGCTGTAGCGTTAAAATGTTTTTGTTTACACCCTCAATCATCCTCTGATGCTACCAGGCCGTCTGCCTGGGGACTTGTAAAGCGGAGCTGTTCACATGAGGCTGTCTTTCGTGCATTATTACACTAAGCATAACGGATCAGCTTGTCAGTTTCAATACCCCATTTTGTGTGCGCGCGCCAATCTTAAGCGGGCTGCGGGAGCTGGCAGTTATGTAGCGTAGCGAGTGCCCGTCGCCGTCACCTAAAAGGGAAGATTTATCCTAAAAAAACACATAACCTGATGTGTTTTGTGCCTTCAGATTCATTACAAAACTATAAATGCATTCGGAACATACTTCAAGGTGGGATACGCTTTCACTCTCGGCCATTATTGCAAAGCGAAAGTGACCTAGAAGTTAAAGGAAAACATAACAGTCTTTATTGCTTAATTCTTTAAGTACAGCATTTTTTTAAAAAATTACAGGTAATTTCTGTCTGTTGAGATAAAAGGTGGTCCATGAAAAACCACATGGTAGAATTACCACTTTTCTTTCTTAAAGAATTCAAGGATTTTTCAATGACTCTATTCAGTTTTCAAGTACTTTTAAGGATCTTGAAAACGAAAAAAGTTTTTCAAGGACTCGTACAAACCATAGTAACAAACAAATTATTATAATTAGCTCTAACGACATTTTCTCAGAAAAATATTTCCTCTGCCAGAGGCTGTCTCATCTTCAACGAATAATTTTAACGCAACAATCCCAGCCTACAACAGGGCTCTCAACAAATGCTTACAACAACAAAATACACATCAATCAAGGAACACACATACTGCAAACAACAATACCACACGAAAATGCCTCCTAACACAAACTAATTTACACTAACGAAGAAATGACCACAAAACTCACCCGTCCATCCAATCATAACGAAATAAATACCCATTCACACTGTTTGACCCAATTGGCTTAATAAACGAACCTTACTGGCTCTACAGGTAGATGAAATACCACTTTAGCATTTTATACCTGCATAATGGGGTTCTCGCCGGACACATGCAACACTTCAACTGACATGGAATGTCACACTGTTATATATTAATTAAAAAAAAAAAAAAAGAAAGAAAGAAAGGAAAATCCATTTGTCTTGTTTGCAATCAGTGTTGGCACAGAAAACCAGCAGAGTTATATTGGCACTCTTCCCAAACAGTAAGTTTTTTAAAACCAGGTTTCTTCTAAATTTTGTGTGGCAGCATATGCCATTTTGTTGCTGCATTTTTTTGGGCTGAGCGGTTTGTGTTTGGCTTGTGCCTTTCTAGTTGGTAGGTTGTGTTTGTGTGTGTGTGTGTGTGTGTGTGCACGCACGCACGCACGCGTTTGTGTGTCTGTCTTTGTTTTTATGTTTTGTTTGTTATTTGTTTGAACTTTTTCATTTTTTTAAAATTTGTTTGTGCAGTCAGTGAAGTTTAGCTTTTGGGTTATGCGGGCAGTGAAGTTTAGCATTTACGATTGTACGGTTTCTAAAGTTTCGTCGCGTGAACGCACAGATAAGAATTTGCTAAAAATTAACCACATTTAGTTTTAAATAAAATTCCTTAATAAATTATATTCACAATGCACATTTTTTTCTTTATAGTACGAATTTGCTGCACTTTTAAAACGTTGATTTAACAGAGATCCTAATTGAAGTTTACTGTAATTTCTAATACTCTTCTGCTGAAGTAAAAATAATACACACTTTTAAATGAATTTGTGTGATAATTCTTAGAAACATTGGAAGGAAAATTAATTTTGACATTAGCTAACCAAACGTGAAGAATTCGGACTTGAAGTTATGAAATATTTTTTGCAAAAAAAGACCATTAGGACAAAATCCTAATATATTTACACTAATAAAAAAGATTATATTCCAATAATAACTTTAATTGTATAATTGTGAAAAGCTCTATTTAGAAAATTTAAATAATGCAGGGTTCGCGCTTACTCGCAATTAACGCGTCAAATAGGCATTTTTGCTAAACATTGACTCGTGATTTTTTGATCAGCGAGTCAAAATTGACTTGTTAAATTTGAATATCATCGGCCCATATCTTTCTCATCACATGTTAACCTCACTTCATTTTGTGACATGTGGTATTATTTACATTTCTAATTATATATGGCAGTAACTATAGAAATTGTGGATGCATGTAAAAATATGGAAGTTAGAAAGAACCTAAATTTTGACTCACATCTTCTGAAATATGACTCGCAGATTTCAAGGTTGGGAGTCAAATTGACTCGTAGATAATTTATCCTAGCGCGAACCCTGATACTAGTTGTCAGAAACGATTTAATTACATATACACAAACGCATTGTGTAACTTCTCCCTGAAGACCACGAATCTGAGAGGCCCCGAGCATTCCAGATTCACGGTCCTCCACTGTATTCCTAAAAAATGAAAGCGTGCAAGTGTGATAAATAATAATAATAATAATAATAATAATAATAATAATAATAACACATTTACCCACGCTACAGAAAATGAAGCAAGAAGTTGCACCACAGCTACAAGAACACGAGCCATCTACACAAACCGACACTCACACAAATTCAAACACTAACATTGACATCACTAATGAACTTGTAGAACACACACTCAACAATGAACTTCACCATGATACTGTGACGGTCCCACCCTCCAGGTAATGCACCTGAGCGCATATATTAAGAATAACACTGGAGAGTGAGACAATCAAGGGTTCGGGACCAGTGATTGGACTACGAGAGCTTAGGTTTACGTGTTAACTTAAGTTCGCTTTTATTCATATTATCCTTTTCTAGCATACAGTACATTTACTTAAATCCATATATCTTATGATAACATTCTAGGGACCCCACAAGCGCTATTAATCCAATGTTGGCATGCAATAATTTATAAACACTATTTATTAAAGGGCGGGATCGTCTGCACTTCGGTTCCCGACGCTTGAATCTGAGGCAGACTGCCTTCTCGCAACTGGATACTAAATAAGGGGCGAGGCAAACTTGCGCTCCGCAGAGCGACGTCACGCTTAAATCCTACGCTCGCATCCCCAGAATCAAGTATTCTGTTGAGTTGAGCGTCAATTCACGCAGTGTAACTCTTTTAATTACCCACTAAGGGAGAGGCACTGAAACCCTTCTTAGAAGGATCGAGCATCTAAAACGTGAACGCTGCTGGCGAGCTCCAAGAGCGCGTCAGTGTTTACCTTCGCTACACGTGCTTTTAAACTCACGGTGCGAACACTGGGCTCCCCTTCACTTCCGCTGCTTCAGCACTCGCCTCAGATTCAACACAAGAGCGTTCATATGCATAATTGTATTAAATTAGTTACAAGTTTTCCTGGACAATACAGGTCGCTGTATCATCATGGCAAGTTTATATCTCTATTGTTTTTGTTACGACTATTCAAAGTCCACAAAAGAGACGCAGGGTAATTTTTTATTTAGTTCACATGAGATCCGGTGGGAGGTTTTGCATCCACGCCTAGGTCGACCATTATAAATTCCCACTCTCGTAGCTCTTTGTGTCGCTAAACAGATCGAAAACGATACCACTCACCGGGATTCCCATCGCTTAAATGTTACAACGCCACTTCAGGTTATCCATATGTTCACACTACACAATATGCACATCGGGCGAAGTCATCACTCTCCTGTTCCGCAGCATCCGTTATCGCCGCGGCTCCATTGCGCCTAGTCTTCGCTCGCTTCGACGGCCCTCGCAACGTAACTGGACAAATTATTCATCTCAAAAAAATTCAACAGATCAAATAAACAGAAAAATCATACTTATTCATTGTACAAAACATAATTAAATACAATTATCGAACCATATCGTTCCAGTCCGAACTCCTGAACATCGTGTTCGAAAAACATGGATAATATTTTTCAACACAACAAAATGTCCACATCGCCCAGAGTCGAGGCTGGAATGCCATTCCACATAAAAAAAAAAAAAAAACAAACACGCGCAACAAAAAACATTCATACACAAGCACTTATTCTCCGAAATTCACACAACAATGCTTTATTGGAGGCTGCGTTGATCTTCTAAGAAATCGACGCAAACAATCGCAGCCACCAACAAATCACACACACGAAACATTCACACTTCTCGCAACAATATAAACAACAGCCACAACAATATGGATACGCACAAACAAACATGCAAAACCATTTCTACAAGCACTTTATTCACTCAAAAACATCCCGTTTACGAACTACATCACAGTTTTCAGTACGACCAATACACACAAGACAATCACTCCAAACGCACTTGAATCCCCTTACTACCTGACAATAACACACATAAAGCCAAACTCTAAATACAGGTAAGACCCTTTTAATCTCCTTGTAACCCCCTTCCTCTGCCGGACACACGTGACTACTAGCTCACCTGGTACGTCACATGCACCCGACGAAAGGCCTCGAAAATACCCTGTAAGCCGGCTCGGTGGCCGAGAGCGTTGAGGCGCAGGTCTTTCCGCTCTCGTAATCAGCGAGTCGCGGGTTCGAATCCCGCCGAGGGCATGGATGTTTGTGTTTGTCTATTTTCACCATCATCCTTTCATATCAAACAGCTAGTCTCCTGGATAAAAGGGGAGATGCGGGTTGAAAATCCATTCATCCCATACCCTGTAAAGGGTTATTTTCGAGAAACATCTCGCTTAATCCTAAAAAAAAAAAACATTTTCACTAATACTCTATAATTATTTTCCCAAAAACATGATATCCAAACTATACAAAATACACAAGATATTTACACACCCCGTTACTCTTATTAACTGAACAATAACATCCACACAACAACATAAAAGACATTTACTCATTACAACATTACATTCACATCTATCAAATCTAAGTCACCACTCCAAATTACACATACCAGTTGCTCCTCTATTCAAAAAGGACGGAGGGCATTGATATTTATCGAAGTTTGCATCGAACGATCCATCTTCCCAATTTCCAATCCTATCCCCCTCACCACATTCCTCAGCTTCACACCCACACATAGCGGGTTTCTCAACCACGGTTAAAGCCTCTACAAACGCTCCCTAGTTTGGTTTATTTGACTCAGTCTTACCGTTTTTCTTATTCTTCCCGTAGGCTGTTACTCTACTCTTTCCTCGCCTAGCACTTTTTCCTTCCCTTTCTACCTTACCTCGATTCTTATTTCCCTCAGTTGCCTCAGAGGGCTTCTCCTTCGTCCTATTCTCTTCCTTAAGCTCTAGCTCATCCTCTAATTTTCGTTGTATTTTATAAAACACTTTCATCCCTTTTTGCCATATGGGTTCTGAGTCCACACTCACGTGTGGCTGCTCCACTTCCTCACTTACAAGGTCCTGTGTATAATCGGATGGTTCAGTGCCACTGATTATTTCCATTCCCTTCAGCTCCCCAACCTTCGCTAATCTCTGTCTGAATTTCCTCTATACCAAGTTGTTGAGAACTGTCAGAACAGGGCTGGGTATCAACTTGGTCATCATCCCATGCATGCTCATAAACCTGTCTATTCCCTTCCAGCCACTGCTGGTGCCCTCCCAGGATGGTGCAAGCGTCACAATCAGCTTCTTGCTGCCCCATGTTGCCAGCGCTATAGCTTGCACTACCGTTAGGGTATGTCCATATCATTTCAGGGCCCCCCTCTGGCCATACCTGAGGGTTCTGTGTATAGGCACATCCCCCGGAATAATTCCACGCCGGAATAGGTGTTGCCACCTCGGCTACTTGTGTTGGTGCAACATTACCCAACCCAGTCGAGTAGTTCATTTCGGGTGCGTTTGGATAACCATAGGGCGTTTGTTCAACGTCCCAAACCCTGTCCCATCCAACCATTATCTGTTACCACTGGCGGACCCTCCTCATGGGTTGCATGCACAACCATGCCCTTCCATTTTGCCCAGACCTGTCCTGTACGTACCCACTTCACGTCCTTAAACCTAACCCCTCTTACTTGAACCCAGCCAACCCCATCTTCCATGAGCACCTCAAAAGGGCCAATACACCGCGATTTGTTTCCACTACGACCTCGGAGCCCTTACCTGATACCCTCAGCATCACCCAATCCAGGTCAACATGATGATTTCTTCCCCCGTTTTCATTCATAAGGTACCCCATTCCAACTTCACCACCCATATAACACATTTCCCTTGCATAACTCTTTCCCCCAACAGAACTTGCATAGGTTCCACAATTTGAGCATTCGCACACTGAAAGGTTAGTCCGTGCAATATATCCATGCCCAAGATCCCGTCATATGGGCGATTTGCGAACGAATGTATTAAAAATGTTCGCATGCCCATATGAAGTCCCTGGACATTGACATTCAATATTCCTCCCTGCCTTAAATGAAGGCAATTGTCGTTTATCCCTTTTATTGTCATATCAGAGGGCTGTAATGGTGCTCCCCCTCCCCCCCAAGATGACTGTAGGCATCGGCATCTATTAACGACACCTGCGAGCCGGTGTCTATTAGCATGGTAACGGGTTGATCTTGCAGAATTAGAATTAGAATGTCTCCCCGGTTTCAGCCACATTTAACGCCCTTCTGTACTTTTTTTCCAAATCCTCCGATTTTTTCGCTAACACGACTGCCTCTTTACAAGTTTTGGGGCTGGCAATCAGTAACGCTCTCCGGTATGCCAACATACAGCTGTCGCTGAAGCACTGTAGTAAAATTGTCTAGCGCAACGGCACAGCTTCCAGAGTAGCCCCTAAATACCGTTCGACTGCCAGCTCGAGGCGATTGGCGAAAGAGGATACAGTCTCATTTGCACCTTGTGTGGTTTTGTGCAACTCCTGGGAGAAATTCTGGGCGACTTTCAACCTCCCGAATGCACGTTCCAAACGCGCACGTAATTGCACGTAATCATCAATGTCGAAGACTTCGTATTCTGCGGCGCGCTTGGCCACTGCCCCCTTTAACTTCGACCTTATGACCATCCCCTTCATCTCAGATGTCCACTTGGCCAGTGCTCCAATACTCTCAACACTGGCCAAGAAGGCCTTTACCGTGGTCCCACTATCTTCCCCCGTGACTGTAGAACTGCGACAGTATACCCTGCAAGCTCTGGAGCGGCTGCAGCCCCTGCATCCCCTTCATTCCCTGGCATTATATTTGTTCTAAAAACCAAAATATTTATCCTTTGCAATCAAATGCCCACCTTCAACTCGACAAACACAAGAATCAATCCTCTTGATAACTTCACCACACATAAAATTCGTTACAATTCACTTAGGATGAACCTGCCACACCAAAACGCACTCCTAAGCTCTCAAGCCTCGATACTCCAGAAATTCCGGATTACTGGCCCCACGTTGGGCACCAGTGTGACGGTCCCACCCTCCAGGTAATGCACCTGAGCGCATATATTAAGAACACTGGAGAGCGAGGGAATCAAGGGTTCGGGACCAGTGATTGGACTACGAGAGCTTAGGTTTACGTGTTAACTTAAGTTCGCTTTTATTCATATTATCCTTTTCTAGCATACAGTACATTTACTTAAATCCATATATCTTATGATAACTTTCTAGGGGCCCCACGAGCGCTATTAATCTAATGTTGGCATGCAATGATTTATCAACACTATTTATTACAAGGTCGGGATCGTGTGCACTTCGGTTCCCGACGCTTGAATCTGAGGCCGACTGCCTTCTCGCAACTGGATACTAAAGGATGCCACTCACCAGGATTCCCGTCGCTTAAATGTTACAACGCCACTTCAGGTTATCCATATGTTCACACTACACAATGCGCACATCGGGCGAAGTCATCACTCTCCCGTTCCGTAGCATCCGTCATCGCCGCGGCTCCATTGCACCTAGTCTTCACTCGCTTTGACGGCCCTCGCAACGTAACTGGACAAATTATTCATATCAAAAAAATTCAACAGATCAAATAAACAGAAAAATCATACTTATTCATTGTACGAAACTTAATTAAATACAATTATCGAACCATATCGTTCCAGTCTGAACTCCTGAACATCGTGTTCGAAAAACATGGATGTTATTTTCAACACAAGAAATGTCCACATCGCCCAGAAGTCGACGCTGGAATGCCATTCCACATAAAAAAAAAAACAAACAAACACGCGCAACAAAAAAACATTCATACACAAGCACTTATTCTCTGAAATTCACACAACAATGCTTTATTGGAGGCTGCGTTGATCTTCTAAGAAATCGACGCTAACAATCGCAGCTACCAACAAAGCACACACACGAAACATTCACACTTCTCGCAGCAATATGAACAACAACAACGGCCACAACAATATGGATATGCACAAACAACAAATAAACATGCAAAACCATTTCTACAAGCATCCTGTTTACGAACTAAATCACTGTTTTCAGTACAACCAATACACACAAGACAATCGCTCCAAACGCACTTGAATCCCCTTAATACCTGACAATAACACACATAAAGCCAAACTCTAAACATACAGGTAAGACCCTTTTAATCTCCATATAATCCCCCTCCTCCGCCGGACTCACGTGACTACCAGCTCACCTGGTACGTCACAATATTCATCCACAACACAACATGAATACTAAACTTATTGAAACATTAAATGACACCCTACAAAGATACCTTACAGTTTACATGGAAACAGATCCCACACAAAGACCAGGCATACCTAAAATAAACAAACAGCAAAACAGGAGAAATTTTATCTTATATGAACACATACATCTTACCACAGTACATTGAAGAAAATTTATCTTTAGAATACATACACTAATTTACACTGGGGCTCTTACAGTTATATCCACACTAGGCAGGAAACCAATCCATAAACACACACAAATTATACACCCAACAGAAACCTAAATGGCAAAAGCGGATTGAGTCTGAGATTGACGAAATCCGCAAACAGTTAGGTAGACTTACACAGCACACTAAAAACAACACTTCATCAAAGCAGAACAAACGCCTCAGACAGTTATTTAAAAAGATTGAAACACACACCAGACATGAGCAGCACCATCAACACATTACAGAATATACGGATACATTAAAACAAAAGTTAGCTGCAAAAACACAATGCCTGAAGAGATGCAAAACATGCAAACAGCAGAACAAGTTATTTGCAAACAATGAGAAGACATTCTATAAGCAGTTTAACAAAGATTATACACAGACACAAAACACTGGTCTGCCAACACAAACAGCACTCCAACATTATTGGTCGTCTCTTTGGTCTGTCTCAGTTGAACATAATAGGGAAGCTAGCTGGATCAGGGAAGAGGAGCAATTAGCATCCACACTACCAAACATGCCTTATACTGACATAACAGCAGATGAACTCTCACAAGTAATTAAACGTACTCACAACTGGAAGGCTCCAGGTGTAGATAGGATTCAGAACTTCTGGTATAAGCGCTTCACCTGTTTGCATCTGATCCTTGCAAAACAGATCTCCAACACGTTGCAAACACCACAGACATTGCCACATTTCCTCACACAAGGAATAACATACATGGTACCAAAGTCACATAACACTACAGATCCCACACAATATAGACCTATCACATGCCTGCCTACACTTTACAAAATAATAACTGCCTGTATCGCAAACAAAATTTATACACACATAGACACAAACAACATTCTCACTGAACAACAAAAGAGATGCCGTAGAAGTCACATTTTTGTAAGGAGCAACTCCTGATCGACAGTGTGGTCCAACGGCAAACTCACAATAAACATCGACACCTCCATGCAGCCTACATTGATTACAAAAAGGCCTTTGATCGTGTCCCACACTCACGGCTTTTATATACACTACGATTACCGTAAATATTCTACTATAACGCGACTCCACTTTTTCGG
>JAHWFO010106258.1:43008-59246 GCA_023313115.1 Rhysida immarginata
GCTGATTTTTATCCTCTAGTATAACGCGACCCAGCAAATTTAGATGCATTTTTAGGCCAAAAAAATTCGCGTTATAGTAGAATATTTACGGTATATAAAATAAACCCTACACTTTTCATTTTTAGAAAGTACAAGGCTGCATTGGAAAAGTACACTACACCTCACACTCAACAGTGAAATCATCACGACTGACAAATACAGATAAACCGGGGCATCTTCCAGGATGACTCACTGGGCCCACTCTGGTTTTGTCTTGCACTAAATGCACTTTCCAACAGACTGAACCGCACAACTTATGGTTACACAAACATAACAAAAGCTGCGACTACACGCTTTCACACTTACTCTACATGGACGACATGAAAATCTACACCTCGACATAAAAACAATTGCACCAATTACTTGACATTACACAAACTTTATCACAAGACATACACATGCAATTTGGGTTGGACAAATGCAAAACCATTCACATTGAAAATGGAGTACTCAGGGAAGGGGGTTTCACATTAGATGAACCAGATCACATAGCTGCTATGGAAAATGACGAATTTTACAAATACCTAGGATTTAAGCAAGCCAAGCTTCTGGAGCACAAACGCATAAAGAATACACTCACTAAACAATATCTTCATAGGCTAGAGACAATACTTAAAACGCATTTAAATTCCAGAAATTTAATCAAGGCCATCAATACTTATGCCACACCAATACTCTCCTACTCCTTGGGAGTCATACAGTGGACACACAAATCTTGAGAGACTTGAAAGGAAACAACGTAAACTGCTTACAAAGCACAGAAAGTACCATCCACATGCAGCTATTGAAAGACTCGCCCTGCCTCATTCAGAGGGAGGCAGAGGTCTTATTGACATAATAGATCTACATCATAAACAGACTCAGTCACTCAGAGAATTCTTTTACTCTAAACACACATCACCATTACACAAAGCAGTCTGCATGGCTGATATAAAATACACACCTCTGAATCTGAACAGCGTGCAGAACACCCATAACATTCCTACAACATGCACTAAACTTCAATCATGGCTCGGAAAGCAACTCCACGGTAGACATCCTTCTGACCTCAACCAGCCACACGTCGACAAAAGAGCGCTGAACTTTTGGTTGAGTGAAGGGAGTCTCTTTGGGGAACCTGAAGGAACCATGATGCCATATAAGACCAGGTTATTAACACTAAAAGCTACAGAAAACATTATCAAAGATTCGACTGATGGGTCTTGCAGCAAATGCCATATCGCAGAGGAAACCATCCAATACGTCACATCCAGTTGCAAAATACTCACGCAGACAGATTATTTACACAGACATAACCAGGTAGCCAAAATTATACATCAACATCTAGCTAAGATACACAAGCTAAGGGACATTCACACACCATACTATAAATATATCCCCAACACTGTCTTACAGAACACCACATATAAACTGTATTTTGACAGAGCTATAATCACTGACAAAACTATCCCTCATAACAGACCAGACATTACACTAGTAGATAAGCAAAACAAAGTAACTTACATAATTGATATCTCCATCCCCAACACACACAACTTACAAAAGACATACACTGAAAAAAATCACTAAATATACGGATCTTGCACACGAAATAAAACTCCTTTGGGGAGTTAACAGAGTACACATTGTCCCTATCCTTTCTGCCACTGGGGTTATTCCACACTCGCTACACAAAAGCCTGTCAATACTAAATTTAAACCCACACTCATACAAAACCTTACAGAAAGCCACAATTCTAAGCACCTGTCACATAGGAAGAAAATTCCTACACCCAAACATCAATACTCCCACGAGTGCGTAACTTTCCCTCCCTTGCATTTGAGTCCCTTGGGCTTGGCCTTCTTGTGGGTCTGCCTCTGGGATTGGCTTCCGGACTTGATCCGAGTTTGGCTTCCCCAAACAATGACAATAATAATATCCACCAGGGGGCCGCCGTGGAAGGTCGGGTGATGCTTTAGCTCTGCCCAGACGACTTAGCCTAAGCCTAAGAAAAAGAAACGAGGCTCTCCCGGCATTTGTTTCATCTGTAAAAAAGGTATTTATGGAAGACATCCAAAGTTATGCTGCAGAGGCACATGTTCACAGCTTTTTCATGCTGACTTCGTAGGCATTCAAAAGGATGCCGTGCAGAAGTCGCTGACGGTCGGCTAAGCTCTGTATATGAAGGAGCTAAATCTAACATCTCTGCGAATGATAATCATGATGAATCTTTCAATTCTCTCTCTTCTAATACTTCACTGATTCTGAATAATGCAAGCGACTAAGACGATAGGAGGTAACCCTGATTTTACTCAGCTAATGACAGCTATTGAACATTTAATGAAGAATGATTTATTGCAAGAAGACACTAGAAATTTACACAAAATGTCTATCATTTACTGGATCTCTTGACGATTAGATTAATTGATGAGAAGGGTCCTGGTAGTTCAGTAACAAAATTGTATGCTAATATTGTGTGTAACGATGTGAATAAAGACCAGGCAAATATAATTGATCATTCTTCTCATTCATCATCCGCTTTCATACATCAGACTAAGCAAATAAAGAAAAATAACTAATAAGAAAATTATCATAGGAAATGCCTCAGCGTCAATGTTAAGAGTAAGGACAAATCATGAAGTTAGATCACAAAAAGGTTAACAGACTAACTTTTTTGTCTCGCACCTCGCTTCAGACATGACTAAATCATATTTATTATTACATGTTCACGCTTTTGTAGATGAAAATAAAATTTTGGCGTGTCATCAGTTGAAAACGCGTTTCAATACCTATTCATCTTTTTCATAACTTGTAATAGTGATATACAAGATGCTATGTTGGATCCTGTGCATTGGCCTTTAGGTACCCTTGTTTCAGAGTTTTTTGGCAAATTACATGACAATCAGAAAATGTGTGGCGAGGAGGAAGCCTTATCGTTTAACAATGCTCAAGCTTTATTACCAGAATGTTAGAGGCCTAAGAACGAAAATTACCCAAGTTCATCCGTTTTCTTTGTTGAACGCAGATAACATTTACACTTTGACTGAGACCTGGCTGAATTATACCATAACTGATACGATGTTATTAGAGAATCATTTTAAAGTCTACAGGGAGGACAGATCGTCAAATAAGCTTGGTGGTGGTATTTTGCTAGCTATACCCAATAATATACAATCCTCGAGAGTCTATTTCCAGTCCTCCATTAATCAAATTGATATTGTTGGGGTTAAAGTTAAAATGAGTAAATCTACAGTAGACAACCGGGCGTCACAAAATCTATTTATCTGGGCAGTTAAAGCATGTCCCATAAGTAGAGGCAGAAACTTTAAATGAACATAGTTTCGAAATGCACGCTGATGGAGCATTGTTACTTTTCTCCATTCTTAACAAGGGCCGAAAATGCATGTGCGCATGCGCACTAAGGTTGAGAAAGCAGACGATGAAAATGGCGAGAAAAGAAGCTGACCATTGTGCAAAATGGGTTGTGGATTTCTATGTAAATACTGCTGAAAAAGAAAAAAAGGTACATGTTAAACATTTTATGGAAGAGGGCAGATCAAAACGAACAATTTACAATGTTCTACAGAGGTATGAAGATTCAATGAATGTGAAATTTAAATTGTTTCCTGGTCGTCCTGCGTTCCAATCAATGCCAAACAATTTGAAGTAGGTGGAAAAATTGTTTTCCAATGGTTTTGATGCATCTGTCAGTGTTGCAGCAAAATAAATTAATATCCCCAAATCTACCCTTGCTAGAATTAAAGAAAATAAACTAGTAATTAAGTCATATTTAAAATAATCCGCTCCGTAAGTCGTGCACCAAAGAATTACGTGAATTGTGATGTGAAACAATGTAAAATCAGCAAATGGTGAGCATTTTGAGCATTTGTGATTGTGCCAGCAACGTGTTTCTTAGTTAAGCTTGGTTTTAATAAAATAACGTTTATTATTATCAGAATTGTTTTAAATGCTTTGGTGTGCGACTTAAGGCCCACCCTGTATAAATGGTCAAGAAGAGCAGGCAAAAACTGTAGGAAAATTTATAAAAATGCTCTAAGGAAAATTATTGTTTTTGATGATGAGACGTATGTACCTCAGGACCCAGCAGATGTTCCGTGACCGAAATTTTACCATGCCAGAAATCGTTGTGAGACTGAATACAATCATAAAGTCAAGCCTAAATCAAAATTTACCAGACGGTTTATGATTTGGCAGGCCATTGATCAATCGCAACCCTATATTTCAACAGAGACAAGTATATCTGAAAGAAAGCGCGAAAAACCGTCCGATCCCCTTCATCAACAAGCATCCTGATATGAAAGAAATTATATTCTGACCTCACATGGTAACACCACATCATGCCAATTTTGTCACATCGTATCTGGAGCAGAATGTTGATTTCGTTAGAAAAAAAGAATGCCCTCTATGTGCCACAGACCATAGGCATTGAGAGATTTTGGGCCCTATGCAAAAGGGAATACGGCAGATGAAAAGTTCCATCTAAAAACATCAAAGGATTTTCGCAGAATATGGGGTAAAATCAGTAGGAAAGTAGCCAAAGAGTCAGGAAAAGCAGTAATGAAAACGGGCTAGAAGAACCTCAGAGCAATCGGGTACAAAGGCATTCAGGAAGCTGGACTGTTGTGAATGTTATCAATTATTACTGTTTCTAATGATATTTAAAAAATAAGGTTTGATATAATTTCGTTTACAGTATTAAACAATTTTAAATATGTGCCTCTACTTATGGGACATGTCTTATATTCCACCTTCTCTTTCAACAAGGGAATTCAGTAAATTTTTAACAGTTTGCAGATTTTGCGATATCTCTTAACGGCAATCTAATTATCACTGGAGATTTTAATTATAATGAAGCTAATAGAACAATTAGTTCCCCCGTGCTTGCTAACTCGAGAACGCAACTCTCTTCTATGTGGCAACAGGAACTTAATTTATTTAACTATAATCACATTCTTAATTATCGTAATGGAATGTTAGATAAAGTGTTTGCCACCATCTAGCTTCAAGTGACTCGTTCCTTGAAGCTGTTGATGGAAGAAGACAATTATCATCCAGCCTTCAGTATTGTGGTTAAATTACAGTTACAAGGCCCTGTTAGGGATTCAACTCTGCCTTATTATAACAATAAAAAGGCTGACTTTAATTATCTGTTGTACTGTCTTCATTCTACTGACTGGTCTAAAGTCAACAGTTATGAGTCACTTGATGAAATTTGGGAGAATCTCAGAGTACTGATCTAATTGCAGTTCAGCAGTTTAAAAGGTGAATTTTTGTTTTGATAGAAATAAAGTTTAACTAGCTCATTATTATGTTTTATTAAATATGCATTTAGGGACCATTACAAAATTTATGAATTGCATTTCTTTATAAAGAAAACAAAAGAACTAATTGTTCATAGCGCTTGCAGCATGATGTCGCATTGCGATTAGGCTTCGACCAATTGCAGTTAGGGAGAGGATAGCTGGAGTTTTACTATACAGGGTGAATACAAAAGTCTGAACCCCCCTTTTATTTTTTGAACGGAAGCAGATATGTCAATTTTGATGAATCCAATGAATAGGAAGTTGTGGGTGGCCTATCCCATGGTGCACTTTTCATCATCCCAAATATGCAAATTAGGACACATTCAAAATTTATCTCAAAAACCATAAGGGATAGAGAAAAAACCCAATTGCAAACTTGTTCAGCACAAAAAAAAAAATCCAAATCGAACCAACCAATTACCCACAATCACGTGGTGAACTGTCTGTAGCTTACAGTCACACTGCACAAGGAAAACTGAATGTTGATATTTCCACCATGTAAAGCATGCAAATCAAAAAATTAACATAAATTACAATACTCACATTCACTTTCATGGGGAAAAGAAAAATAAAAGGCATGTTTCAGCACACAGAAGACGGAACAATTCCAGGATGGCAAGCTACACTGTTCTGGAAATGGTCAACATGATCTTCTGCTTCGGAGAGGCAAGGAGAAACCTACATGCTGCAGTTAGGTTGTATTGAGACAGATACCCTAACGAACGCCATCTATCTCGTCAAACCATGTGTCACATTATTCAAAGATTCGAGGCTACAGGGAATGTTAATGCAGAACGAGGACGACCAAGGGCACAAGGCGACGAGGATACAACAACACTAGTTCTGGCTGCAGTTGCTGCAAATCCCCACACAAGGCAGCAGAGCCATTGCTGCAGATGTTGGGTGCCATCAGAGAACTGTTCACAACATTCTACACGCACATCGTTTTCACCCATACCATATTCATTGTCACCAGGAGTTACCGCCATTGGATGACGCTAGGGTCGCCTTCTGCAACTGGTTACTTACCTGCCTAGATGACAATCCAAACTTCATTCATGAGGGGTTGTGGACAGATGAAGCCCAATTCACCAGAGATGGAGTTATCAACAGGCACAACCATCATCATTGGGCAGACGAAAACCCACGATGTCTGCGAGAAGCAACTCAATCAATGTGTGGTGTGGATTGTACAATGACACTGTGGTTGGACTGTATTTTTACAATGGAACATTGACTGCAGAACGCTACCGGGCTGAAACTCTGAACGTGGTAGTCATAGACTTCATTGACAATTTGCCATTGGCCTCGTATCAGTGCACGTGGTTTCAGCATAATGGAGCTCCTCCACATTACGGGTTGGTTGTTCGCGAGCGTCTAAGTGAGATGTTTGGACAACAATGGATTGGCCGAGGAGGACCAGTTCGTTGGCCACCCCGCTCCCCTGATTTTACACCATTTGACTTTTTCTTGTGGGGATACCTGAAAGACAAGGTTTATGCTATGCAGCCCGCCTCACTGGAGGAGCTGGTTCAACGAATCCAGGAAGCGTGCCGAGGAGTGACACCAGCCATGCTTGCCAATGTTTTGGCGTCAGTTAGGTTCCGTGCCCAATTGTGTTACGGTGTGCCCTGAGGCGTGAGTGGGGTGACGCCAGAAGGCACCTCAGTAACAGTAACCACCCACGCAAACTGGTGCGGGTTTTTAGAACTTGCACGGGTGATATGATTGTGATATAAGGAGGAGGCGAGAGTGAATCATCAAATCTAATTTTATTCTTTTAAATAATTATAGCTTAAAGCAATAAATAGTTAATCATCTAATTTAAGCTTGGGGCCCCAAAATTTAAACATACAGTTTACCAAACAGTTCAAAAATCTTTAAACAAACTTATCAATGTATTAAAAACAAACTCTTTGCTACACGTAACAAGCCTTACCTGACATGTAAAGAATTCTCATGTCTATTGTCTTCTTAGCAACATATTGTCCCGGTGTAACGGCCAGTTTTGGCGTTACAAATCTGTCTTTCTCCTTTCCTTTGCCCCCCCCCCCCTCCTCTTTTTTTTTTGTCTCGTACCATTATCTTGACCGAGAGTTACGACCACGACCGACATGACGAAATTGTTTTGTGTAAATTATTTGTCGACGTGAATTATAGATGGTCCTTCTGTTGCAAAGAAATGTAAACAATGGTCGAGATCAACAATGTTTCACCAACAAACGAGTTTTTTTGTAAGAGCTTCGGGTCGTTAAAAAAGGAAATGATATAATGAAAAGTGAAGAGTAGAACGACGGCGGCCATCAGTCTAGACAGTTAGGATGGAAGCGACTATGATGGAAGCGACTCGGAACTCTGAGTTGATCTTCCTACCAATTCGTTTCTCCTTCAAGGTTTTAAAGAAAACTTACCTACATTGTATACGGTAATCGACGTAGTGGATAAAAATCCGACATTGATATTGATGTTTAAGAAGCGAAATCGTTATGAAGATAAGAATGACTTACTTAACTTCGATCACGAAAGAATGTGACAGAAAACAAGGCGTTCTGGTATTATGCATAGTATTTGGGCCATACGGTCTAAAATCTGTCCTTTTTTTGATTGTTTTTTTTTTGCTTGTTCCTATTTCCACACAGATTAATCGCAAATTGTAGTGGCGGACATAGTTCCTTTTCCATGGGATACAACGCAGAGTTTCTCCACGCCGAAGATGTGCTATTCCTGTAGAGAAATCATGCATCTTAAGAAGAGGGTGATGATGGTCAAGAATGTGTTGGTTCCGTAAGATTTGGCCTTAAGGCTTTAGCACAGTAAGAATCCCACAAACACCCTCAAATCCGTTTGTCCTTTGCGGATTTGAGTTTTCCCCTTCCTCTGTCCCGTTATTATTAGCCTAGCGTTAGTTTCCCTTCCTTTCCTTGCTGTTGCTTAATTTTGCCATGAATGTTTAGGATAAAACAATAAAATGACTACGATTCATCATCAAGACTTGTTTAACGTCATAACTAGTAAAAATAACAATTGCTGAAAAGAAAAACAATAAGAAGATTAAAAGGAGAAAAATATAACAAAGAAATGGATGTAAAAGATTGATTCTATTTAAGTAACTAAATACTTACCAGTGTCTTTGTGTAGACGTCTTGTCGGAATCTAAGATGATGTTATGCGAATTAAGACATATTGAGAATGACGAAAGCGACACTTAAAACTAAGAAGAAGAATTTTGTGTTTAATTTGTTGATACTTACCTGGAATGATCTCGCGAGTCTGTTAAACTTTAAACTGCTATTTGTCAAGTTGAATGAATTATTTAGAAGTGAATTTAATAAATAATTTTTTTTTTCTTTCTGAACGCCCGGCGGCGAAAAATTAACGACTCACCGGTGTAGAGACACAGAAATAATAGTAGCTTACTTTGAAGAAAGATTTCTCAAGACAATTGTAAATTACAATACTAAACGAAATTTCGCAATAAAGCCCCAGTTATTTTGTCAGACATAGTTGTCTATAAGTAAATCTTAATTTATTCCCAAACACGATAAACCAATCGTCTATGTTAATTTTATTCTTTTCCTTTATCCTTTGAAAGCTTAAGGAGAAGATAAGTATTGGAGTTTATTAATATTTTTGAATAGTATAGACATTTCTACTTGGAACTTGAAATCTCCTTATCAATGATTTTGTTGTTTTTATTCCCTGTTTAGAAAGAGCTCTGTACGGGGGAGCGTTCAATCAATCAAGAAGAAGAACCTCATGTATTTTTGCCCGTTACACCGGCACCATTAGCGCAACAGATTGAATTCGAGAACGCGTCGTGCTCTCCTTTGATCAATGTTTCCCCTAAGGTCAATATTCAGTACCCTAGGTTCGGAAATCGGGGAGAGAGCAGTAACCCCGTAACAAAATGTGATATGACACCTATAGCAATTAAGACTATTAATCCACCCTCCGTGCGCTAATATACGTTCAGAGACAATTATCTTGCATGACAATATTCTAACAGAACTTAACATAACTTATACATCCCTTCTGATTAATTAAATCCTCATACTCAGCTACTAAAAGTATAATCACAGATACAAATATATTACCCCACATAAAGAACAAATTCACTAGTTCAAGAAAATAACTATAGTCTGTTTTTATAAAAGTCACAGATCTCAGAGCTTAAAAGGGAAAGTTACTCCTATCAGAAGTGGCTCTGTCTTAGTATTCCATTTACTTTCCCGTTCATCGAAATTAAGTTAACAATTAATCATTTTCTGTTTAACATGAACATATATAAGTCCGTTTATCAAAACTCTCGTTACACTTTATGTTGCAAATTTACCATTACACCCCGTTAAAACAATCAGACTGACTACTAAAAATCAAAAAGAAAACCAGAACGCTCTCACCAGTCTGCAGAGCTTCCGTACGAAGGTTCTTCTCAACTTAGCAGAAAACGCCTGACAAGCATTCCATGTGCACAATTCCTCTTATCGACCAACAAAAGACATCTTTGATTGCAACTTCCGTCTATCCATACAATGTTGATCTGGCTTATAGTCTCCATTTATTTAACAGGCTTAATTTTCCGACTATGTAGTGATGTCGCCGCATCGAGGAGGAGGAGGAGGAGGGGGAGTCGAACGAACGCTATCACGTCGTAAGTTTCACTGCCACACATGCTCGAAAAAAACAAACGAGATGCGCTCCCAACAAAGGGAAAACAGCCGCAACATTGTTGATGGCCGAATTCCTCGAAATTAAACATTAACCAAAAAGTTTTTGAGCGATTGTTATCCGGTAATTATCGCCACAATCTGAAAACAATCAACTTCTACAACGAAGGATCGACTTATAAACAAAAAAATAATATTACAGCAACATTCTGTAAACCAAACAACACAGTATTCATTCTACAAATTGCCACAAAATCACAAACACAGCGCCCACACCTTTCAAACCCACTACATCCACAAACAGTATGAGTGCAAAATTCATTCTACACAATTACAACTACTGAACAAACGAATTCCGGAAACAACAGTTTCAAAATAAAATAATCTTATATCCTTTCTCAAACTATAAATAAAAACACACTGACACCAGTCACAATGGTGCCCACGGTCTTCACATCGAGCATTTTGTTGATTAACTTTTTTTTTAAACTGTTTGAGGTAACTTTGTTTGTGCAGTGTGACTAAGTTCACCACGTGATTGTGGGTGATTGGTTGGTCCGATTTGGATTTTTTTTTTTTTTTTTTTTTTTTTTTTTTGTGCTGAACAAGTTTGCAATTGAGTTTTTTTCTATATCCCTTACGGTTTTTGAGATAAATTTTAAATGTGTCCTAATTTGCATATTTGGGATGATGAAAAGTGCACCATGGGATAGGCCACCCACAACTTCCTATTCATTGGATTCATCAAAATTGACATATCTGCTTCGGTTCAAAAAATAAAAAGGTCGTTCAGACTTTTGTATTCACCCTGTATATTTCTAGACTTTTCAAAGGCCTTTGATTCCATCCCACTGAATCTTTTAATACACAAACGCACTAATTTTTACAATATACATTACTAAATTGGTTAAATAAATTTTATCTGATCGACAATATACATTAACTGTTGGAAACAAATCCTCCTCGGCTTTAGTGCGTAATCATGGTGTCCCTCAAGGCTCCATATTATCCCCGCTTCTTTTTAACCATTTCATGAATGACCTTTTGTACACACATATGCCTCTTTGCAATCCTCTATGCAGACTATGTAACCTTTTATTAAGGAACCCATTACGAATCTTCAAAAATTTATCAATCACTTACTAACCATTTTAAATAACTGGATCCAAATAAACCAGTTATATCTGAATCTTCATAAGACCATATACATGAATTTTGCACAAAGAAATAAACAATCTGTCCCTCACAAGTTGCTAATTTATTACAACTAAGTCCTTTTATCTCCTACTAATACTATTAAATATTTAGGATTACATATATCACCTGACCTCTCCTGGAATAACCATGTAAATTAACTATCCAAGACTCTTAATAAAAGATTAGGCTTAATATCTCAACATCAATATCTCCCTACTAAAATATTACTGCTACTATACAATACACTTATCCATTCATCGCTATGTTTTGATGTTCAATTTTGGGGTTCTGCCTCTAATATTAACCTAACCAGAATCTTCCACTTGCAAAAAAATTAATTTTTTTTCCAGAAAATTTTTAAAACTCCCAAATTTGAATTCGCTAACTCATTACTTTGGATATTTCTGAATACTAAAACCTCTCAATAGCAGACACCTCTGGGGAAAGAAAATCAGTCCGTTATTAAGAGGTGTCTGCTATTGAAAAGAGTCACTATACATGTAGATAGACCTGCCAGGAAATTAAAAAGTGTCCGTTAGGTGAGGTATCACTATATATATCCAGCAACTGCTATCATTCATTTTCAAGAAAACTAATGGCTATCTATAAGTTTCTAATCCACCAATATTACAGTTTCATTACCATTTTCACCCTTACCCCACCAGATCTGCTTCCTCAATATGGTGCTTATTCGCCAAACGGAACTACCAAAGTAAGTCCGTCTCCCATGCAGGAATAAAATGGTGGGGTATCTTGCCTGAGAATTTAGAGCAAGCCCCAAACCTAGCATCCTTTAAAAGAAATATAAAATTATTCCTTAAATCAATTAGCCCCAAATTCCCCTAACTAACACATTATTATATTCTCAATTCAAACTCAAATACTAAACATATATTTACATTGTGACTTGGTCAGTGTGTGTTTGTGTTTTATTTAAGTGTTTGTATGATTTATGGCATCTGTTTGTTATCTGTTGGTGGGTGATCGTTGTTTGATTGTTGTAGTTTGTCGTGCGTAAACTGAAGGGTGTGACGTTGTTGAGCTTAGTTGCGTATGTGGTTGATGTTCGTTTGCTAGTTTTTGTTTTTTTTTTTTGTTTCTTTGTTGGATATAAAACGTAATGTAGAGTAGCTTCCCGTTAAAATAAACTTTAATTAGTTTTAAATAATGGGGAGGCTGCAACAATTGCCCTGATAGAAATGATATCAGAGGCATTGTTGTTGCAGCTTTTCCTGAAATTTGTTTACAAAAATGAGAGACAATGAGCTTGCAGTTTGTTGAGAGAGGGTCTTGCATGCCATGCAGATAAGAGTGTCTTCTCATCCTAACTAAAAAAAAAAACAAAAAAAAAACAAAAAAAAAACACTCGTTCGACGAAAAAAATTTGCGTATGGCGATGGAAATAGTGGAAATCTAGCATTTTACTTATGACTAGCCCGTTTTCCCGCATTTGTTCACAATCCTTCAGACATGCTGTATTCGATACGGCATTTTTGGTGATCCTTTTGTGGGCGAGTGCCCAGGGACAATAAAAAGTTCCGTGATGTTCCTTGGTTCGGCCAAGATAAGAACGCATCGTGGACTCTGACATGATCGGTGAGAACTTTCAGTTTATTTTTTTTCTCTTCACGCGTTGTAAGCATTTAATCGTTATTCAAGAAGAATAAAACTGGAATATAATGTAGTTCCTGCATTTTCAAGTGTCTCTCCCTGTGTCTAGTTCTTTTGTAACAGCAGCAGGAGTAAAGCATTCTGGGTGACTCACCTGCACGCAACAAGAATTGCTTGTTTCCAAGAGTTGCGTTTGAGCAGTAGCGTTGTTTTATGGTATAAAAGACGTGATCATGTTGTTATGCCCTCAATGTGTCAAATTTAACGCTTCTTTTATGCTACCTGGCTATGTGCCTAGGGTCATGTAAGTGCAGAGCTGAGCACGTGTTTGTTGAGGCAGAGCACAAGGTACCGATGAGTTCGACTGGTGAAGCACTTAATATAGTAAGGACAGTTAATGTGGCTTGTGTGCTATGCCCTGAGAAATGTGTGAAGGATGCTTAGTGTGTTAATGGTGTTGTTTATCCTGTCTGACAGATTGTCTTAGTCAGGGGTTACAGCTCTCCTCCCCTTTTCGGTCTAAGTTGCCTCATTTAATTGTCTAATCCCGCAGTCGGAATATTAATAAAGGAGAGCATGACGCGTTCCTGTGTCACCCTCACACGATAACGGGCAAGGTGGTATTGGCTGTTGTGTCCAGTATTAGTGCTGGCCCGTGTAAATGCACTTGTGGGTTCTTGATTGCCTCTGGCTGCAAAGCATATGTGCCAGCAGTTGCATATTAGCAAGTGAAGCAGGTAGCTGTTGGACTATACATTTAGTGTCAGTCTGCCCGGTTAAGGGAAATATTTGTGTCCTATGCATATTGTTAACTATTTACTGTTAATTTGTTTTGGGGCCCCAGTATAATCCGTTTATATGATTTGCACTGTGAATAATTATGTTGTGTATTAAAACTTTTAGTTTGAAACATTCACTGAGTCTGTTCTTTGGCTAAGTGTCACCTCCCCTCTGCGAGTTCATACAACCAGTCCCTACCGTGCATGGGAGTCTAGTTGGAGGAGAGTCCCTCGTCAGGTATCCCCACCCACGCGTGGGAGGGCACAACATACCGTATATACTCGCGTATAAGTCGAGAAATTTATGTCTTAAAATTCATCCTAAAAAGCAAACTCGACTTATCCGCGAGTCATACCAGTTTTCCATAGAATTGTGGCAGTCACCTAACTCCGTATAGAACTTTACATATTTACTTTAAGAAACGCACATGATTCCAAAATAACATACATATTTTAAGATCGGCATTTATCCATAATCAGTTTTATTCATTCATAAATTTTACCTTTAGAATTTATTGTACCATAAAATAAAAGTTTCGAGCCGACAGTGATAACGTAACAGCAGTCATACTTTCCAATTTGCTCACTAGGTGGAGGTAGCGTTTGCTCCATTACTAGAGCACTAGATAAAGACTTTAGTCTTTACAAGGGAGGGACGCAAAAGCATGAAGGAAGACTGGCTAAATAGCATTTCATATGCGTCGTAGTTAATTCAAAAAAAATCATGAAAATAAATAGCTCATTGAATTATATTGCAAAGATAACAGAGCTATCATATAAGATCGCGAAGTGGAGATGTGCTGCTTTGGCATGCTTAGATTTCATTACGGTCGTGCTGCCACCTGGTGAGAAGAAGCAGCTTCCAAGTTAAAACTCGAAATTGGATTTTAATACTTTTTTTTCACACGCTTTTTTTTAAATAAATTAAGTCATTTATTTATGTAGTTACCTGTATAATTAATATATTTATTGATTATAATTATTTACGTAATTACTTAAAATATTAAATGATAATTTTCCTTATAATTGATTTTGCATTTATAAAATTATTCATTTAGTAATAATAAATGATTAATGATTAAATGACAATAAAGTTTAAAGTAATATTTAATTGTTAAACAAGTTTTACATTATTAACTATGCAAGAACAGGAGGATTTAAGCAAGGGTAAATTATGGTAACTTTAGTGAATTCAAATTTCAAAAGCACCTGAAATTTTACCCTCGACTTATCTGCGGGTCATAGCAAATTTCAAAATTTTTAGCCCAAAATCTGCCCTCGACTTATACGCGAGATCGACTTATATGCGAGTATATACGGTAATAAATTCAACTAAATATTAATTATTATTAAAAAATACAGTAATTTTTAATAATCTATCAGGATTTTTGCAAATTAAATTGTATCTTTCAATTTTAACTACTGCATTATTATAAACAACTATTTAATTTATGTTTTACCCTCTGCAGACTGCACTTGTCGGCCTAAAGGCCATATCGGCTCTGGATAGGGTTATTGTAATAGTTTTTTTTTTAGCAACTAAATAAATAAAATAAATAAATAAATATATATATCAAATTCCATGCACCAACTGTCAACACATTTACACAGGTCAAACAAAAAGAGAATTAATAACACAAATAAAAACATGAAAGCGCAATTAGAAACAAAGTAAAAAATAATCGCCTAGTTAACCACTGTATTAGCCAAAGTCATAATCCAGATTGGAACAAAGTCAAAATCGGTAGATCGGCCTCGGTGGCTCAGTGGTTGCGTGATCACCTCTGATGCCAAAGGACCCGGGTTCTACCCCGGCCGAGGACGACTAGGATTTTTTCAGGGGGAAATTCCTGAGATCACGCACTTCCTTCGGAAGGGAAGTAAAGCCGTTGGTCCCGTATAGTCGTTTGCTGGCTGCATGTTAAAGAACCCTTGCGAGGCAAAATTTGCAGCCCCTATAACGCAGTCCTGACCACAGCTGTTGAAAAGGACGTTAATACCAAACAAACCAACTAACCAATCAAAATCAGTGGTAAAGAAATAAATGACAAAAAAAGACTAATAAAAGAAGCCATCAACATTATTTCGAATAAAAACAATTTAGCCAAACCATCTATAGAAATTAATAAATGGAAATTACTATTAAAAAATAAATAATAAAAAAATTACAACACATAACCCAAGCAACAACACTTCCCTTGCTCTCAACAATACATACTGTTACCCTGTTCACAACAATCTAACTAATAAGAATATCTCCTCACTTTTTTAACACATAGTTTTTGATTTTATTGTTTTCTTATTATGTTTTCACAATTATTGTGTTTTAAAAGAAACTACACTCAAAAAAGCGATATCACTTTTTTGGCAGAATATCATTATTTGAAACAAATAAAATACAACTGCAGCAATAGAAAAATTTTAAAACCATTACTTCATTATGTAAATCGCATAGGGTGTGGAAAATGCTACTTCCTGGTGCTTCCTGGTAATTTGTATCAGCTGACGTCCGAGATAGACATCACAGAAGGACTACATTCCCAAGCAAAAATATGGAGATTTTAGAAAAATATGAAAGGTTCATCTGAAAAAACTTAAAAAAAAAAAAAAAAAAAAAAAAAAAAAAAAAAAAAAAAAAAAAA
>JAHWFO010106258.1:59346-94000 GCA_023313115.1 Rhysida immarginata
AACTTACCGTATTTATTCTACTATAACGCGAATTTTTTTGGCCTAAAAAAGCATCTAAATTTGCTGGGTCGCGTTATACTAGAGGATAAAAATCAGCCCTCCGACGACTGCGGCCGATTGTCGATAATAACAACATCGTTAACAACATCGATAATAACTTCTCCCAAACATTGATACTTCTAAATAGGCCTACTTCCAAACTGCCTCGAACCAAAGCCTACAAGAAAGCTTATGTAGTGAAAATATTAAACTGAATAAAGATTATTTGTCTTTTTATTAAGAAAACTGATGTACTGTTGTGTTTTTTTGTCGATGTGCGAATGAGAAAGCTTTCCATATCAATGTAGGGCTATGAACTTCCAAACTGCCTCGAAGTTGAGGCAGTTGCTTTTGTCGAAGTCGCTTTCTGTGCTGATGACATTCAGACGAATTTGCCGTGTATTATACATTAATTACATTGCATATAATGTCCAGTTCATTATACAATATATTAATTCACTTTTTATTCGAATTACTCGTCGCCAACATCTAACAACATCGATAATAACTTCTCCCAAACATCGCAACTTCTAATTAGGCCTACTTCCAAACTGCCTCGAACCAAAGCCTACAAGAAAGCTTATGTAGTGAAAATATTAAACTGAATAAAGATTATTTGTCTTTTTATTAAGAAAATTGATGTACTGTTGTGTTTTTTTGTCGATGTGCGAATGAGAAAGCTTTCCATATCAATGCAGGGCTATAAACTTCCAAACTGCCTCGAAGTTGAGGCAGTTGCTTTTGTCGAAGACACAGATGAATCAGATTTTGAAGGTTTTTGAATATTAAATATCCAGACTATTTGAAAATAAAGATTTTTTTTCTGTATAAGTTTGTACATTTTTTTTCTCGCGAGGAGTCAAAAATGGGGGTCGCGTTATACAAGAGGATAGGATTTTTGCCGATTTTTTGGGCCAAAAAAGTGGAGTCGCGTTATAGTAGAATAAATACGGTACTTAGTTTCTTCTCTATACACAAAACATTTTATGTACTTCAAATAATTTCTTTCAACAAAATATACAGTATTGAAGCCAAACGTTTGGAGATTTGTCTATGCTTGGACATAAGTTTGGAGATTCTTTGTCTACTATTTGGTCCAGGAGCCTTTAGCATTAATAACTGCTTGCACACATTGTCTCATAGACTCTATGAGACACTGCCAATCATCTCTCGATCAGTGTTGGGACCTATCTAGATAATTATCTTAGATGAAAACTTTTTTTATCTTTTATCTTATCTAGATAAACTTTCAATTATGTCATATTTTATCTTTATCTAAGCATAGTTTATCTTATCTATTTCATAAATTTCTATAACTTTTATAAAGGTTTTAAAAAATTTACTGAAAAAACTTCTAAAATTGTAAGGATCTGGTTGACCTTAAATAGGTGAGAGATGCATCCAGCTCCAGCATGCATGACTGATGTCATAGGCTCATGGCTCTTTCTTTTTAGACAAAATCACTGAATTTCACAAGTAATCATGTGACCAGTTGAGAAATTCTTTGAGCTTTGCATAAAAGAGCTAAATGCTTATAGGAGCCACTTTTCTTTTCCCCAAAATAACTGTCTTGTCTTCTGCAATTCCACTTATAAGAGCCTTTTTTTAATTTCTGGGCTCTTATAAGTGGAGTCAACTGTATCTCAGAAAATACCTTTAGAAGATACCTAGTAGTGATGGGCAATATTTTCTAAAATATCGTATTTCGATATATCATATCACTTGAACAGCCGATAATAGATTGTTTGCACCATGCTGTTTTCTGTTACATTAGGCAGTCTGATATCATAGACACTTAACGAGATGTGTAAGTCTATCGAACTTAGGATCAATACAAAAATAATGGAGCCAATCGGAGTTAGTGACGTCACTAGTCTTCTGCTCCCCTGCTGCTCCCGTCAGCAGCCTTTGTAATTTTCGCTGCTTCGAAGCTCACTCCTCCAGCTTCAAGTCACTTCTCGAAGCGTTAAAATAAATTAATAAATTATATACACTGAGTGAGCATATTATTATGACATGTTTATGCAAATGCGTGTACGGACATCACCACAATATAGCTAGTGGGCTGGACCAATATAAAAGGGGAAGCAGAGTGTCGTCGGCAACAGTAGACATGTTCCATTCTTCAACTATGGGTAAACGACGCGATTTAACAGCCTTCGAACGCGGGACGATTGTAGGTGCTCGGAGCTATGGAGCGAGTATCAGCGAAACAGCAGCATTCGTGGGGTGCTCAAGAGCAGCCGTCGTTAAAGTATTTAAAGACTGGATGGTTAGCCGGAAGACGGGGTCTGAACGTTCGCGCTGTGGCCGCCCGTGGATGGTTGATGATCGGACAAAACGGAGACTGTCACTACTGGTAAAGGATAACAAAAGGGCAACTGTGCTTTGGAGGACCCCTGATTAAGGTCAGCAGTGATTTGATGCAGTCTCTGAATGCACTGTCTGCCGCACACTGCATCACATGGGATATGGAAGCCGAAGACCTGTCCGCACACCTTTGCTGTCTGCAGCCAACAAGCGGAAACGACTCCGATTCGCTCAGGAACACACAAGGACTGGACCATCGAGCAGTGGAAACAAATCATGTGGTCTGACGAGTCACGATTCCAATTACATCATGCAGACGGCCGCGTGAGAATCTGGCGGAAACAGCACGAAAGCATGGACCCCACATGCATGAGTACAACCCTTCAGGCTGGTGCGAGCAGTGTTATGGTCTGAGGAATGTTTTCCTGACATGCGTTGGGTCCGTTAATACAAGTTGAACAACGTCTGGATGACACAGCATACCTCCGTCTCGTCGCCGGTCAAGTCCACCCTGTCATGTTGATGGTGTACCCCAATGGAGATGGCTACTTCCAGCAAAACAATGCGCCATGCCACAGAGCTCGTATTGTGCAGGATTGGTTCCAGGAACATGAAGGGGACTTTACTTTACTTCGGTGTCCCCCACAATTCCCAGATCTCACTCCAATTGAGCATTTGTGGGACAAAGTCGAAAGGACCATCAGACGGCTGGATCCACCACGATCCAATCTAGCACAACTAGACAGTGCTATCCATCAGGCATGATATCAGATTCCTCCCACCACTTTCCAACATCTCGTGGAATCAATGCCATGAAGAATCGGCGCAGTATTTAAGGCAAAAAGTGGCCCAAAGAGATACTGACAGGGTGGTCAAAATAATATGCTCACTCAGTGTATGTCACACCAGAATAGGTAACTTTGCCATCATCATTGTTAATTTTGCATGAGGCATATACTGATTGGATTCAGTTTGGCAGTAATTTCTCTTGCAGTTTGAAAGCGTGATTCTCTGACAATACCTCTTAGATGCCTATCTTCGGCTTTACCTGTGATGCGTTTTCTGCCGAATTTTCTATCTTCACAGTGCAACTTCCAATTTTCTTATATTTTACAATAATCTTGCTTACAGATTTTGTAGTTAAGATCTTTTGCTATTTTAATTTGGTTTTTTTTTCTTGCCATTTCTTAATAATTAAGTAATAGATTGAGGGATCCGTTTTGTAGGAGGCTTATTGAAAATTTAAGAAAAATTCAGCACATCCCTAAATTGTAATGAATCAACCCATATTAGATTAATTTACATAATCATGACGTCTATAGTTAAATTTCTGCAACTAGAAACTTGAAATGTTAACGTTTTTAACAAAATCTCCAAGCTTATGTCTCAGTATAATTAAATCTCCAAACTTTTGACTTCAATGCAGTTGTTGTTTTTCTTGTTTTTTGTTCAACAAAATTAGTTATTAGTCAAAAAATTGTATGTGTAGTTAATAAGATGGTGTATATTAAGTGTACATTGCTATGTAATGCATAGTACAATTCTATTTTATTTTAATAGCACTTATTTGAGATGAACCTTTTAAATTTTCAAATATCTCCATATTTTTTGTCTGGCTCCAGTCCCATAAAAATTAGAGAGAAGCTCTTCCAAAGCAATCCCTAATTAAATTAAACCATGCCTACTGTCGTAAAAAAGCACTTGTTTAGAAATAAATGCATGGTGTTCACTTCAGTCAATCCCATGATGACGTCACTTCCTCTTGACCTTCGTGATTTTCGTTCGTTTTATATATTCCACGTTCGATTTGAAACTTTTCATTTATGCCACGTTATTATTATATCTTGAACTTTCATTTTGAATAAACTTAAAATTCATTCAAAAAATTTTACTTACAAACTGAAGATGGGATAAAATATCCAGAAAACTGTTTTTTGTTTATAATTCATTTCCAATTATTATATTTGTTATCAACGTTCTTCTGATCATCGGACTTTCATTACTAGCTCTTCTCCTGTTACTGTGGTTCTTCCTTTGTTTTTTTACTGTAACATATCTCCACAAGACCTCCTTTTCATGTGTGTTTCGTCTGCTTCAATCAGATCTGTATAAGACTCCTACTTCTTTATTTGTGTTTCTCCACATCGGGTGATCTTTATTTATCAATTGTTTTTATTATTTATTTTTATTTCTTTCAATTAAAATGGAGTTCACATTTTTTAATCATATATTATTAAACTTTTACTCTTATATAATTAGAAATCAGCTATGAATTCACTTTAGGCGAGACATCCTGTAGATGCTTATGTTATATGCATTATCGGTTTTTCCCACAAAATAACCGGTGATCCAAAGGTTAGTAGACTTTAAAACCTTATACAGTGGGGGACCATGAGTCCGGAATGCTCAGGACCAGAAGCCTTCCGGATTCGTGGTTTTTTTTTTTTTTCCTTGGGAGAAGTTACACAACACGTGTGTAATTAAATAGTTTCTGACGACTGTTATTTAAATTTTTTTTTTAAATAAAAGATTTCACAATTATACAATTAAAGTCATTATTGTAATATAATCTTATTTATTAATGTAATTATATTATGATTTTGACTTTTATTTTTTTTTTTATGTTTATCAAATATTTCATAACTTCAAGATCGATCTTCACGTTTGGTTAGCCACTGCCAAAATTAATTTTCCTTCTGATGTTTCTAAGAATTATCACAAATTCATTTATAACTGTGCATTATTTTTACTTCTGTAGAAGAGTGTTAGAAATAGGAAAATTCAATTAGGATTTGTGTTAAAATAAACGTTTCAAAAGTGTAGGAAATTCGTCAGCGAATTAGGCCTATCGCAATGTACACATTGTCGGCGATCAGGCCTAACAGTCTAAAAACTGTCTGAAAATGCACTAAATCAAAAATACTCAAAACTGTGCATTGTGAATATAAATTATTAAGAAATTTTAATTAAAACTAAATTTTATTCAGCAAATATGAAACTAAGCAACTTCCACGAGTCTTAAACATTCTTTATCATAGAGATAGATCATTATATCAGAGGAGGAATCTTTATTCATGAAAGCGTATCCTGGAATCTTTGCACCACCGAGGGCGCTACGGGTTCGACTAGTCCTGAATAGCAGACGACACGCTAGTTAAACTACAGAAAATGTAAGGATTCCAACAACACTTTTGATTTAAGAAGTACTACTTAATCATAGCAGTAAATAATAAAAAGTATGATGACTTAAATCATGTATAATGATTAAACTAAATAATGTTTTGCAGTTTTGTATAGTTTTAAACAGAAATTTAACTTTTTTTTTTACTTCAATTAATATCAGTTTTTACATGTTTAAAAATTGACAAAAATAATAGAATAAAGAAAATCAATTTTGTTTCAAAGTCTACTTTTTTATTTTATTCAAGCATTTAGCATATTTTAGCTTCTTGTTATTAGATCTTTCTTTCGAAACAAGTTTCAATAACGGCAGAGCCTCATGTAGAAAAAATAAATAACAATTTTTGGAAAAAACATTTTCGCGTGCTCCCAGCTGCAAAATAACCATGTCCAGCTAATTATTGGATGCACGACCTCTGGGAGCTTGAGGAAGAAATCTGTTGTTATATGTTCAGATTTGCATTTTTTTTTTTACATGCTCATCAATGTTTTGCAAGCATTCGTATATTCCAGAAGATGCACGACTAAGGTGTCCATTTTTTGTAAAGTGAAAGGTTTTTTTAATGAACATTTCTAAAGGTTTTTTTTTATTTTCTTATTACTTAAAATATAATTGAATAAAAAAAACAAAAAACTTAATGCATTCAACTTATCTTGTGATACAAAAATTGTAAAGAATAGAGTTGTCAATACTTAAATTAATATGAATTTATCAATTAAATAACATACAAGTCACGAATAATCATTGTTTACTTACAAAATAAAGTAGAAGAACCTTTTTTAAGAGTTTCACAGCTCTCCTTCAGCTCTGCATATGCAAAACAGGACTAGTCAGGCCACCATATTGAAATACAGAAAAAGCTATCAGTTTCACCCCCATGTTCTTTATCCATCGATGTTTCAGCACTCACGTTTATTTGTTGATTTTTGTTTTTTTTCCTCCCCTCCTCTGTAAATGTTTAGTATTATTTTTGTGCACATAATGGGTGATATGGAGAATTAATTATATCAACGAATGTTATTTTTTTCTTAATATAATTTTTTTGCAGCAGTGGCTGATCACATGGCCCTATTGCTTCTTGCGAGGGTTTTTGTTTCACCACTTGTGACGATTTTATCGATAGACATTAAAGATAGGAGATTCAATTTTACGGTTAGCATGAAAATTTTAGTAAGTGTATAAAAAAGATTACGCTTTAAAAATTGGAAGGAAGGATGTTTTGACTGCACATGCTTTTCCTTCAATATTAATTGGAATAGGCTTACGGAGAAACAAAAATCATCCAAGAAACGAAATTTATGTAAGAAATAGTAGTTTTTCGTTATCTTTTTATAAAATTTTGTTTACCTAAATATATTTAATGTTGAGAATATCTTAATTTTGTATTTTCATTTAGTAATGAAATTTTATTTTATAACTATTTTTAGTGAAACTGGAGGAAGCAAAAAAGAAAAAGCAACACCACCCAGAAGAAATAAGCAATACTGAGTACGAGCGTAACCACCGAGAGAGAGAGAAGGCCTCCATAATATATTGTTGCATCATCAAAGAAAGGGCAAATTTAGGACTTATTATTGGTAGAAATACGAATAACACTGACGCTCCTATCTCTGATGATGTAACAATGTACATATTACATATCATTACGGAGGCCTTCTCTCTTGGTGGTTACGGTACGAAGCGTGGCCATAAAGTTACAACCTTGAGCGTAAAAATAGATTTTTTTATGCTCGAAGGGTTACAACCCCTGCAGGTGGACAAGTAACATTTTAGTGTTTGTTGGTATACAGGTTTTAACTGTTGACTCACTTCCCTCTCGCGGCTGTTCCTCATTGATACACGTACTCTAGTTCGAGTAGCACATGTTTATAATGGCTGTGCCAATTCCGAATCCTGCCAAATTTGACGTGCGCTCAGTCATACACTTTTTCCAAGAGCAAGGTTTCACAAAGGATTCACAAAGCACTTGTTCCCGTTTATGGAAACTTTATGAGTCGATAACAAAGAATTGGTGTCGTCGCAGGACCGATGTCCATAACGAACAAGAGCTTTAGGCCGTCTGTGTTCTCTGATGAACTTCTGCGCTTCTTTCTTAACCTGAAGAAAGATCTTGCTGGACAATGATTCCAAGACGATGAAGGGATCAAGCATGAGATTGAAATGTTCTTCCAGCAACAGGTGCCAGAATTCTGTGACTGTGGGATACAGAAGCTAGTACTTAGACTTAACAAGTGTTTGGACAATGGCAGCAATTACATAGAAAATTAACTTTTATACTGTATTACAAGTAAGTCATTAGTGGACATTTTATCAAACATTTTTAAAGAATAGCTAGCCATTGTATCCTTACTTTCCGGACATGTCTCGTACAGTGAAGACGCTCCAATACAAAATCCAGAAATTACAACTGAAAAAATGTTTAGCTGTAAATAATGGGGAGAATTCCGAAAAGAAATTACTTGCTGTCCAACAAACAAAAGAGTTGATAGAGACTGTTTATCATTTAAAGAAGAGTGCGTTTACTTCAGAAATGTTAAATGTCATCCCTGAAAATGTCAGATATTCTACAGGTTTTTTGTTGTTTTTTTGTAAAAAATATATTAAAAATTCTCATTAATTATAAATGTTCTCTCTAAACATGATGTATATTTGGAATATGTATCGTGATTGCATTAGTAAAAATATTATAAAAAGAACGAACCTGAAATAATGGACCAATGTCTCTTGATTTTATGATTCAAAGTTTCCTGCTTTATCCGTATTGTAACGCCCATCATTTGTACAATAGGGAGTGCAAGTGACTACGTCATAGCTAATGTCATTTGCGCGATGAAGGGGCCAAGAGCCTACGAAATGGGATCGCTGGTTCCAAATACTGGAACCACACAATATACGTACTAGTAAGGTTGAAATTTGCAGCCAGTAAAAATGACATCTCTTAAATTATGTGAATTTGTGTAATTTATATTATTAAGACATTCAATACAGTTATATAATTTATAAATTAATATTAGAACGCTTTTTTATAATCACTTTTAATCAGTTAATGAAAGAATACCATCGTTTGCAGTTCTTTCTTTCTTTTGGAAAACAATAAATGTGTAAATTCGCTGTTTTGGCTCCTTCTTGAGCAGTGAAGAACTCAACAATTTCGCATCTTATAAATGTTTTATATAATGGGTCTATACAAAACGATTTTATTCCATCTCTACTTTGGAACCAATGTTAAATCCAAATCGAGAAGACTTGTTTGGAACCAATTCGAGTCACGTGACTGAAGAGCACCCATGATTGACGTCACACTTGCACTCCCTATAAAGTACGCCGGCCAGGTGGTCGAGAGGGCTAGGGCGTAGGCTTTCTAGTTCTCGAGTCCGCCTGGTCGTGGGTTCGAATCCCGCCGTGGGCACGGACGTTTGTGTTCGTCCCGGGCTGCGCACAGATATAACTTGTGTAAAAGGCGCAAAATAACCTTAATAGGCGACGCCTAAATTTCTAATAAACCAACCAACCTATAAAGTACCCTGGAGTGTGACAGTGTTCGTTGAATTCAGTGAGCATACTTTCACTCGATTATTTCACAGAAAAAAGGCTCATTTGTTTACCGATGTTACACTCTGGCAATATCCACGAAGCTGTGAGCGAGAAGCATCACTCAGGAAGACTCATTTTCGAACTGATTTGATGGTGCCCCCTCAGACCGTGCACTTGGTCCATTACAATATTACTAGTCTAACCTGTTTAAAAATAAATTCCTTATTTATTTGAATTAACCATCATCTACCAGCTATGAAATTATTACTCCAATAAGTCTGCATGTTCAAATATCGAGAACAAGTGAAAATTAAATACTATAATTATTCGAACAATTATATTTTTTATATTTAATTTAACAAATGGGTATCACTTTACTAATATTACCTCTGCAGATAAAGGCATGGTGCCTCTTATGTATGCTTGATAAAACAGATTAAATGGAAAAACTATTTAGAATCATTTTTTGTCTCTAAAGAGTACTGCAAAGCCACAACCAGCTTTGTTTGTTAAAGATCTTTTTAAATAAGGACTTAACGCACTCTTACCTCCCAGTATTTACTTTTGTGGACTCCTTCTGAATAGGCTTTTGCAAACCGACTCTCACTGTTTAATGCTGTAATAGCAGCACTAAACTGAGACATGGGATGAAGATTTGCAGGGAAGTTATTTAACATAGTAACTACATGTCCAGGCAAATCAGCTCTATGTGCCCAAGCACTTGAAATTGCAGCAACCTTAAAAACAAAAATATAAAAATTAGGATTCTTTGTTAAATTTTAACAATGTAATAAAACAAGTAATTAAAAGTACTTCAGGTGTGAGAAAGCAGTGTCAGATACAAGCATGCAGTCTAAAATTTGATCAAAGTGAAAAATTACTATTTACTCCATAAAACTCTTGAGTACTAGGAATCCTCCCCACCCCATATATAAAATGGGCCTCAATTTCAGGCATTTTGGGGGTGAGGGTGCATCCTTGGATCTGAGAAACTGAAGTCTTCAATGTCGTAAAACAGATGAAACATCTCAAATGGCAGCAGCCAAGTCAATTGCTAGAAAACGAGACAACAGGTAGACTACAGGCATTCTTGACTTGTGCCCGGAAAATGTTAAAAGACCAGGATGACACTCCCATTTCAGAAGGATTAACGATATTAGAAAGTGGTGGGTGTCAATTGGAAATCCAAAACCCATGAAGAGTGCACATTGGAAATGTTTGGAGGAGACCTCCAGCCAGCTATGGACTGATGCACCTTGTATATATCAGGTCGTTGCATATCAAATGTCGGATTGCAGAGATATTTAATGGCATTGTAGAAATGACACCTTCACACGTGCTATTCGAAGTAACCCCCATTGCAATGCAAACATTGTTTCCAACGATATGGCAGCTTCTCGAGCCCTCTCCTATAGAATCCATAGTCACGGAACTAACTCCCGGAACACGTATTTGACGGCTGCTTGGGAATGTTTTCCTCTGGAGAAAATGGTCCAGGCTCTGGAAAAGATGGTAGTCAGTAGGGGAGAGGTCCGGAGAATACGGGGAGTGTGGAAGCACCTCGTAGCCCAGAGCCTTAGCACCTGCACGGTCGTTCGTGCAGGGTGCAGATGCACATTGTCATGCAGCAGAAGGACGGCTTTGCGATACGGTGAACTGCATCGAATGCAGGATGTTGCTGACAGTTTTGTCTGCATTCGATGCAGTTCACGACAGTAGGTTGCAGTGGTGATAGTCTCCCCCTGCTACAGGAAGCTGTTATGCACTACACCACGGATGTTCCACCAAAATGTAACCATGAGCTTCCTGGGGTGCAACGGGGGTTTAGGGAACTGTCACAGGAATTCATCAGCATCCAGCCACTATGCTGACAGTTTCCTATTGTCATATAGGAGCCACTTCTCGTCGCAGGTGACAATGCGATCAAGAATCCCTGCTTCTTCATGGCGCAAAAGCAATTCCGTACACACCTCCAACAGACTTTTTTTTTGGTTTTCCCTAAGTTCATGTCAGACCCATTTGTTCTGCTTTTTCACCTTGCCGATGGTCCTAAGGTGTCTAATGACAGTCGACGCTGATACAGCATGATTCCCTGCAAGGTCCCGAACAGTTTTTGATGGGTCCGCTTCCAGAGATCGCTTCAGATCAGCATCATTCAACACGTTGGGTGGTGTGCCGCGTGGCTCATTTGCCAGGTCCGTCACTCCAGCCCAGAATTTTCGCGACCAACTTTGGACAGTATGTTCGTTTATGTTGCCTACACCAAATACCTTATTGATGTTTCGAGAGGCGTCGGATGCAGTGTGATTCAATCTGAACTCGTAATGCATTATCACACGTAATTCGTATGAAGTCATGACTATCTTTGCTTGGGTTCAAACGCTATTAAATATCATCATAGACATGAAAATTTCAGGTAGCTGGTCACTGATAAGTTTATCTCTGTGAATGTACCACTTTGTTATGGGTACTTGCTGAAGCGTGGAACCCATCTCGAAATCCGACATTTGAATTCCAATGAGCTGATAGCTTGAAGATAGATCCGAGAGAGGTCACTAGTTCGAATTGGCTTGAAGGAGAACGTTTTTAATTTTCTTTTGTTTTTAAACGGTTTTGTTAAATTCTTTCGGCATTTGATAAGCTCTCATTATTGACTGGTTGCAACAGTAAGTTTTCGTCAGTTAAAAGTCACTAGTCATTAAAGTCATGGTTAACATTTTTTGCATTATACCAAGTGATTTTAAAACTTAAACCAGATGTTAAATAGCCGCATGGTTATTAGAAGTTAATGGTTGGTCAACTCCTTTGTTCTCAACGCTGAAAACGTAATTGGGGAAAACTGCTCTCACTAGGTTAGGTTATGTTAGGTGGAACCACAATACACACTTAAGCTTAGTTTCAATGGAAACCTTTGTCAGTGCTCATTTCTCCTGCTTATTTTTTAATTTTTAATCATAGTTATTTTAATTTAGGTATTATTTTAATGTTGGTATTTATTCTAAAAATGTTTTGTTTCATGAAAAGGTTTTGTATTACATGATGTTCGAATGCCTTTCAATTTGGTTATTTTGTGTATGTTCTTGGGTCGTTTTGTTCTTAATGTTTCTATGAATGAGCCTGCTATTAATATTATCGCATATTTGTTATGGTAAGGTTAGATTTTTTTTATTCATTGAAATTATTTCAAAATATTAATTTTTAGTGTACAGATTATTCTGATAGATTATGTGGGCCTAATTTGGGTTTTTCTTATACTTAAAATTTTAACATTTTATTATTTATTGTAATTTTATTTTTCTCTATGTAATCGGTTGTGAAAGTTAATGGGTGTGTAAGGGCGCGTCTAAAAAGTCCGACCAGTCGCCAACAGGTCACGTGGTACGATCGGAGATTGGTCGACGGCCATTTGCTTCCATTGTTCGTTCATTCAAAATGGCATCGTAGCAAGGTTCATCATCATTTAAATTAGTACAATTTAAAAGTGTGTACATATATAAATTTTCTTCACCAGTCTTTTCTTTTTTTTCATATTCATTCCTTGTTTCTTGATGCTGCCTAATATCTATTTCACCATCTCCTTTCTCCAAAATATATTTATTACATATCAGGCACGAACACTTGAATTTTCTACTTTCTTCCACCATTTTGATTCTACCCACCGAGGCAGCTGACCGGTGATCGGCGTTGGACTCCGGTGGCGATATGAAAACGTTCATCGCGACCGGTCATTCTTTATGAATCAAGGGTCGTCTGAATCGGGAGAAAATTTAAAATTAATAAAGCCAGCAATGTATACCTGCATCGTTCCCGCGTCGATCGGACATAGTCAAAATTTCGAGTCAGTCACTGGTGGCTCCAAAACGAGCTTTGCGACGGGTTTTGACTGATCGCGACTGGTCAGACTTTTTTGACACACCCGATGTTTTAGGTGTTATACCATTCTTTGTATAAAGTTACTGGTGATAATTAAAATATCTCAATATCTTAATTAAATTTAGATATTTTGTTTATTCTTGTGAGGTATTTAATTATTAGTACCACCGGTATATGTGATGACAGGTGATAATGGACTACCACCGTATACTTGTTTGGGTATAAATTTTGTTAGTGAAACATAAATTGATAGTTTTAATGATTTTTAGCATTTTTTTTTTCATTTATTAGTACTGATAATCCAATACGTCCATCCAGAACCTGTATGGCTAGAAGCCGATGAGTTGGGTCCCTGGATGAACCTGGATTAACAACTGCTGTATGATGGTCACAGCAGCAGGGGGGGGGGGGGGGAAGATCATGAATCACGGATGGTCACCCATCCAGTGACTAGCCGTGCCTGATGTTGTTCAACTTTACAGAAGTTGTGTTTCAGTGAAAGCCCACCAGGCCACGGCCTCCCCTCATATGTAATTTTTTTAATTCCCTTTACTATATGTAATTTTTTAAATTCCTTTTTATGATGTCTAATGTTGGCATAATTGGCATATACAGTAGTCCCTCCACAAGTCGGCATCCAGGTTCCAGGATCTAGCCATCTTGCGGATTTTACCGACTTGCATAAGACTTCCAAGATGGCAGAGCCCCCTTATCGGGCTCCTCGGGCCAATCACCTTGACCGTTTACGTCGACAAGGAGCATCCCAGTGTAGTCAGCTTTGCTACTCACGTCCACGTTCAACGGGACGTGACCACTGATCACTGCGCTTAAAAACCCCGGGCCCTGTGCTTCCACACATGCAGGCTCCAACTCTCTAATGCTGGATGTCCACTTAGCGCGACGATTGCGCAATTCTATCGCTTTGTGAAGCACGCATGCGCAGAGTGACGTCACGAGGGCGATTCTGCGGCGTATATGAGGCGATTGAAAAGCTCTACATGCCAGAGCTTTTTGATCGCACGACTATTGCACCCAATCAGAAAACAGTTTCAAATCACGTGGCACATGCAATCATGGCAGCACCTATTTCGAGATGGTCGGATATCGCTATGGAAAATTTGATTAAGATATATGCAAATAGCTAAGCATTCCAAAAATAAATAACTCATTCTCGTCCATGTCGATTTTGGAAGCACGAAATCTTGAAGTGGGAAGCGAAATGATCGCGTAGATAGCGCATGCGCATTCAGTCACGCGGCCATCGCGCCAAGTGGGCACTGAGAAGCGAATTGATCGCCTGGCGTTATTGCGCATGCGCATATGACTCAAAGCGATAGAATCGTGCAATTGTCGCGCTAAGTGGGCACCCAGCATAAGCGACACTATATGCCCTTCCTGCCTATAGCCTGGGCAACATCATCATACACACCATAATCCTCACACATGTCAAGCACAGGCTCGAAGTGGTGTTCTACCGGTACCTGGGACTTCATACCATCGTTGCTTGTATTATCACGTTGCTTGTGCTTGCAAGATGACAACCGGTAATACCTCCCTCCGGCATTCCAGTGCCTCATTTAGGGTACCACAGGGCCTCCTTGCTTCCTGCATTCTCAGGATCCTGGCCCTGTGAACCATTTGGACATAGCCAAAACGACCCCCCCCCCCTTGACCCTTACTAACGACCGGGACACCAGACCCAAATCAATGAAGGGGCCAAAATGACTCCCACAACGGCCACCATCACCCTCTGTCCTCTTACAGGAACAGAAACACTCTCACCGGCGGAGTCTCTTGGCCTCCAGGCCTTCCCTTCTGCCATATTGGACTCAACTGCTAAACTGCTAACGATCTGGTATTGTGGTCCTCGCGTAACACAATTATCGTTATCTCCTGTGCCACAAGACAGCCTTGTACCAGGTGCAACGCTTTCAATCCCACCTCGAGCCTCTTCACCAGTGAGCACAGATCTAATCTCCTGGATCAGATGCTCGAGACACCCAATTAATCTCTAACACGCTGCAGCATCCAACATCCTACCCAATTACGATTGCACACACTGATTGCTGCATATACTACCCTTCACAACCAGACATGTACACAACAGCCAATACCATTATATTAAAAGGCACACACAATTCCACATCTCAACAGACACCCATACCAGGCAACAAGTGTCACACATCGCAACTCAGACCAGGCCAGTATCGCCTTGCTTAATCCCACTACAACGGATTTAATGGTGCCCACCCGGGGACGCCAAAATGTGACGAACCCACCCCCCTGCAAATCAAAAGCTTCTAGACAAGTTACTAGAGAACCCACAGGGCAAGGTCCATCAGGGTTCAGGGCACCGTATTGAAAGATAGCTTCAAAAACAAAAACAATCACCCAGGCAACTCTCGTATAAACAAACTGTAATGCACAGTAAGTTGAAACCAACATATGCAATTTGCAACGGCAGTGAAATGCAGTACTTATATGAACCACTCTATAAATCCAGTATCACAAACAGTTTCATCTGGAGGGGCCCCTCAGACAACCAGTATGTACCGTAAACATTCTACTACAGGGTGTTTCATAATTGGTGTCCCGTCTTTAGGTCCAAATAACGACTCAAGGGGAACAGATTGGGGGAAAATGAATATTGATTATTTGGTTTTAATGTCCCCTAATTCAGAATAAAAACATTTCGCTTCCCTGGGAGTGAAAGGGTAAATTTTGAAAATTTTAATTTTGTAGGGGTAGGGGTTAGTCCCCATGTGTTATTTAGAAAGCTTTAGAGCATTGTGTAAAATGTGGGTTTAGCAAAAAACCCGGTAAAAAAATCTCATCCCCTGCCATTTATGGGTAAAGTGAAAGGTATGGCTAGCTAATGTAGACAAAAACAGAAAATCTCATTAGAAACTTATTAGAACTTCATTACTTATTAGAAAACAGTACATTTGAAAATGAATGAGTCGTTACCCTGAAAAGCTAATGATCTTGACCCCACTCGTATGCAAATTTGCTCACACGAGCAGTCGAAGAATGAGTGGCATCTCAGGGAATATCCTTTGTTTTCTAATAAGTATGGTTTTGTCCACATCGGCTAGCCATACCTTTCACTTTACCCACTCGATAAAGGGCAGGGGATGAGATTTTATCACCGGGTTTTTTGCTAAACCCACATTTTACATTATGGTCTACAACTTTCTAAATAACACATGGGTTCTAACCCCTACCCCTACAAAATTAAAATTTTCAAAATTTACCCCTTCACCCCCCTGGGACGCAAAATATTTTTTTTCTGAATTAGGGGACATTAAAACCAAATAATCAATATTCATTTTCCCCCCAATCTGTTCCCCTTGAGTCATTATTTGGACCTAAAGACGGGACACCAATTATGAAACACCATGTATAATGCGCATCTTGTATAATGCGATTCCACTTTTAGAGCTCAAAAAAAACAGTAAAAATTTTATCCTCTTGTACAATGCGGTCCCCATTTTTGACTTGTGAGAAATAAAATAAGCAAGAATATACAGAAAAAGAAAAAAGAAAGGGGGAAAAACCTGTTTATTTTACTATTGCTATTACCAGTCACTGCTTTTCAGGTCATAAAAAGTGGAAAACATCACGAGTTCGTTACAGAAAAGTGAAAAACGTTTATAAAGTTCCATTGCAGGAAAGAGGAAGAATGGCTTATTGATAGTCTCTGACAACACTTCCTAGAAAGAAAGCCTATGCACGAGAAAATTTATACATTGTTACATGACCATAGGTAGTCATGATTTAGGGCTTATTATTGGTAAAAATAGGATTAACAATGCCTTTTTATGATGATGTAACAATGCATGAAGTTTCAGGGCACAGGCTTTCCTTTTAGATGTTTGTTAATTTATTCAAAATGGTGGCATGTGAAGTGAGCTGTGTTTCTAACTTCTAAGTTAGTTTCCTTATTTTATTTAGTGATAGTTATAAATATCCAACATTTTTTATAGGTGATTACTGTTAGCATTAATAAACGTATATTAATTTAATAAAATTTAAGTGGGAAAATTAAAGGGAGAATGGCAGTGTTCGTTAATTTATTCAAAATGGCGACATGCGAAGTGAGCCAGTTTAAATCTCCATTGAAGTTAGTTTCTTTATTTTATTTAGTGATACTTACTAATATCCAAAGATTTTTTGTAAGTGGTTACTGTTAAATTTTTTAAAATTAATATCTATTCATTATTGTTAAGTAGGAAAATTATAAGATCGACACAGTTTTGAAGTTATTTTCGTATTAGCCTTTGGCGACGGAAAATTAAAATAAAAAGTCAATTACTGTACTGTATATTAATGTACTGTGATATGTATTATAAGCTAGTTTCATTTGAACTTCATCAGCCTGAAGTTCATTTGCTGACACACAAATACCACTTCTCAAACGTTAAGTAAGAGGAGACCATTTCTGACTCAATTCAGAGTTCCAAACGCGACTTCAGTTAACTTTTTTAAAATAAGTTACAGTTCAGTTCGAAGAAAGAGGGAAGAACTCCCAGGTCGCTACCGAAGCGTTCAAACATAGGCCATCATGGCCGATCGTTTTTCGAACAAGAGAAACAACTGCGCAACACTTTGGCACGTCCGCTCTCGACCATCTCTCTTTTTCCCATAAAAAATGCTCTTTTTCTTCAAGGAAAAAGTTTTTTATGCACGATTCCATCGTCATTAACAATGACCACAGAGGCTGCCACCGTTTTCTCAGAAAACTTCAAGAAAACAATGACATCTCCAACAAAGCATGGCGCTCCCGCCCATATAAGGAGCGGAAACGGGCATACAAAGATAAACAATGAAAAATCATCAAAACAACAATAAAACTAGTAAAAGTTTTATTATAAAGTAAAACACAAAAAAAAAAAAAAAAAAAAACGACACCATGCATCCCCACTTCCCCCACAAGTACTCACACGCGCTCGCAACGTACGCTCCAGACACGCATTCTCACTACAGGCGAACACACCCACTCACTCCCACTTTCTATCTCGACCTTTTCAAAACAACAGACCACTCACAAACAACAACAAGCAGACAGCGACAAATAAGGCACTAACGAACTATCTTCACACGAGACAAATAATGCCCTCTGCCGGGCGCAACGGACCTACTGACATGGAATGTCACAAATTACCAAAATATTATATTCTTTCAAAATACTTGATTCTTATAAATGTTAACCTCTATTAAATATTTATACCATTATTGGCTTCAAATTTTATTTGGACGATTTTATTATCAAAAATTTCGCTGTCGGAATAGCTGGTCCTTTAATATTTTTCCCATATTTAAATGTTGGGTAAAACTTTCTATACTCATTTTTAATTTTTTCAGATGACAAATGTCCAAATACTGTCAAAATACGTCAGTACATAATATTTGTGTACAATTTTAAAATGATATGTTCGAGTAATGAATTTCTTGGATACAGTAACGGGAAGATCGAACACTTGGCAATTCCAAGCAAAATTATGATAGATTGTTCATGACAATCCATGAACTAAACGACCGACTATCTTCCAACTTCCAAAAGCAGGACAAAACTGGAATGTTCACTAAAATGGTGAGATAAATGTTTTCAAAGGGATCATCATCTAATAAGCCTAAAGATAAATGTCTAAGAGAAAGACTGATATATGCAGATCACATTTTATTGTGGGGCATTTTCATAAGCCTAACATTTTTGTCATCAACTTTATATCCCCTCCCCCCCATGTATGCTATGAAACACACAACCTGTAATGATTTATTGTAAATAAACCAGATATGGAATGAAAATTCCTGCTTTTGAAAATCGAGCTAGAACACTATAAATAATAAATAAAGAAAGGCCGAAACTCTGCACTTCTTCTAGATAAAGAATTTCATCACTAAGCATTCCGGTTAGAGAGGCCAAGTTCGCTAAAAACATCAGCAACGTTTCTTTTACACAAGTTAGAAATCTTGGAAAAATGAATGCACTTAAGGTTTTTATGAAGTTATTTGACTTTATGAAGTTTTATGAAGTTATTTAACAATATTGAGAAATAATGCATTATATTTACAGATTTAGAAAAAATTTAATAAGGAGCACGAAGTGATGACAATATTTTGTAGTTGATCAACTAACTTTTCAATTGATTTTAATGATAAACAAGAAGAATAGCGTAAAGTAATGCATCCAATAAAGTACAATAAAAAAATTCTTTTAAAACTACTACGTGCTAACCATTTCCAACACTAAAACATAGGCAATTCGACTTTTCGCCAAAGATAAGTATTCGCATTACCGAATTGCGCACGTATTCTTCAGTAAATTACTACCTTTGAAGAAGAAAATCACAAGGAAAAATTAAGCCAAATTAAATATAGTAACACTTTTTCAAATTAAGGCAACCTTATTCACAAGTCGGCATTTTAAATTTTTAATTGTAGCTGCTTATGTGGGAAGGGGGGAGGGGAAATTTTTAATTGCCTCTATATACAGCCATTTTATGGAAAATAATTCCAAATTTTGTGGAAAAAAATCAGCTCTAAGAAAGTCGGCTTATAACAATTCCCATATTAATATCCATAATTAACTTTTATAGTCATCCAAAACAGGCTATATGCATTAGGGAACTATAAAATTGTTTAACTTTGAACATTTTAATCGTCATAATTATAAATTATGCATTTGTACAAAAATCCCCAACTGGAAGCCAATGTCTGCCATCTTGGATTTGATGGAAAAATTGCCAACTTCTGGGATTTCCAGACTTGTGGAATGCCGATTTGCGGACGGACCACTATATTTGATATGTCTATTGTAAAAGTTATTAATTAAAAAATAACTTTTATTGTATTCCAAGGTTTTTGTGTCTCTTCCTTCTCATATACATGTATATCCGTCATATGTGTATTGTAAAAATTTGGTCATATTTCAGGTTTGATTGTATTATTCCTTTTACTGATAGTGAATTTTTTATGATTTAATTAAAAAATTTTATGATGTATATTAAAATATCTAAATAATAGTTATTAATTAAAAATACAAAATAAATAAAAAATAAGATATAATAAACAAAAATAATTAAAATCAAAATAAAAAGCTGACGTTTCGGATAGAGACTATCTTTTATCAAAACAAAAAGGATAATTCTCTAAAAACAAATAGATTATTAGAGAATTATCCTGAAGTTATGAAAGTTGTACTAACGGACGGGTTTATATATAGTTTGCATAGGGAATAGTAATGCGGTATTGGCTGAAAAACAAGAAGAGAACAAATGAGATTTATCCCCGCTTCTTTTTAACCTCTTCATAAATGACCTTTCATACACTCTTATGCCTTCTTTTGTTATCCTCTATGCAGACGATGTGACCCTCTCTTATCCTCCATTACTAGTATCCAAAAATCTAGCCATTTTAAATAAGTGGATCCAAATAAACCAGTTATCTCTAAATCTTAACAAGACCAAATACATGATTTTTGCCCAAAGAAATAAACAATCTGTCCCTCACAAGTTGCTAATTTATTACAACTCAGTCCTTTTATCTCCTACGAATACTTTTAAATACCTAGGATTACATATATCACCTGACCTCTCCTGGAATAACCATATAAATGAATTATCCAAGACTCTTAGTAAAAGATTAGGTATAATATCTCAACATCAATATCTCCCTACTGAAATAATATTGTTACTATACAATACACTTATCCATTCATCACTACGTTATGGTGTTCAATTTTGGGGTTCTACTTCTAATACTAACCTAACCAGAATCTTCCGCTTGCAAAAAACGTTTTTTAGAATACTATTAAAAATTCCAAATCTATTTTCTGTAACCCATTGCTTTGGACATTTCCGAATATTGACAATTTATCAAATTTATATCCAGCAACTGCTATCTTTCATTTTCAAGATAATTAATGGCTATCTATATGTTCCTAATCCACCAATAATACAGTTTTTCAATGCGATATTCACCCTTACCACACCAGATCTGCCTCCTCAATACGTTGCCCATTCGCCAAGCGTCATTACCAAAGTAAGTGCATCTCCCATGCAGGAACAAAATGGTGGGCTATCTTGCCTGAGAATTTAAGGCAAGCCCCAAACCCAGCTTCCTTTAAAAGAAACATAAAATCATTCCTAAACTCAATTAACCTCTAATGCCCCTAACTCGACTAACATATTAAATTCTCTATTCAAACTCTAATACTAACATAAATTTTGCATAATAAAATCTATTTATATTAATTATTATTAAAATCCAGATAATTATAAACCACTATTTTATTTATGTTTAACGCTCCGGAGACCGCACTTGTCGGCCTAGAGGCCATACCGGCTCTAGACAGGGTCATTGTAAAAGTTTTTTTTTTCGTAAATAAAATAAATAAATAAATTAGAAGAACTGTTGGGATAGGACAGGACAGAGGACAAATATGAAAAAATAAGAGGGCAGCGAGAAAAATGCAATAGGATAACACATGTGAAACTGATATTATAAAGAAGTTCAGGAATGATAGGGTGCCTAGCAAAAAGATTTTCGTAAAAGTCCCTAAATTTCCCTTGATTTTTCCCGATTTTTCCAATATCTTGGTGAGACGGGCAATACCATACGTGCCGGATTTGCCGGACATAAATTCGACATCCTTAGCAATGCTGACACCCCTGTCGCTAAACACTTTAATTCCCCTGGCCACTCTTTACAGGCCATCAGCCTTTATATTCTTCGTAGTAACTTCCATAACAAAAAAGAGAGAAAGCAATTAGAGTCTTTTCTTATATGGAAATTCAATTTCCTCACCCCTAATGGCATTAACCTTAGCAAAGGCACCATTCCCTCATTACCTTTCCCATATCCCTCTCCAACTTCAGCTATTCCTTAATTTGTCGTAAGCTCTATGGGCCCTTTTCTTTTTTCTTTATCTTATCTTTTATTTCTTCTTTTCAATGTTCTTTCATATTTTTCTACCTCTATGTTCATTTTGTGTCCGTCCCTGCACACTTTTTCTCATAGGCTTCTTGTACTCCTTTATTTCAGTGACCTTTGACCCGGTGCTCTTATATGTGGTACTATTTTACAGGGTGACTAGCGACCGGGAATTGTCAGGGAATTTTTTTTGTAACCGGGAACAGTCAGGGAATCATAATCAGTAGTGTGCTGGCAAATGTTTAATAACCGGCTCCACGACTACTCGATTGGAACCAGAAGTTGTAACTGAAATATTACAACCCGGAACCGGAAGTTGTTACCGGATATCAGAATTAAGGACTTCAAATCTGCAATAATTTTTGAGATTTTTTACAGATTTGTAAGATTGTGGGACGGTGTACGAGATTTTTCTGTATGACGGACCCTTTGGCTGTCTCTCAGTTGCAGTGTTACATTATGCGATGGAATTTTTTGACTAAAATCTCTGAGGATTTTTTCTCCTAACAATATACATGGTGTATCCGAACGGTCTGTACAAACTTAGAGGAGAGGTAGTATGGGTTATTCTAAGCAAAAAAGTTCATATGAACATGGGTCCGAATTTGAACGCTAACTGAGATATGAGCAAAAATAAAAACGCCGCTACCAAGATCAACAAGTTAATAACTCAAGTTCTGTAAAATCTAGAATGATGAATTTTGGTAAAACAACAGGGTACAAAAAATTGTGTGTACCGTTAAAAATTGATCAAATTCCAACCAGTAGTTTCAGAGTTATGCGTTCAACATCATAACCCGTGCTCACATGCGAGTACTAACCAGCACGTGTTACTGAAACTATTTTTTGGAATTTGATCAAATATTAACAGTCCACAGTTTTATGTACCCTGTTGTTTTACCAAAATTCATCATTCTAAATGTTGCAGAACTTGAGTTATTAACTGGTTGATCTTGGTGGCGGCATTTTTATTTCTGTTCATATCTCAGTTTTCGTTCAAATTCGGACCCACGTTCATATGAACTTTTTTTTGCTTAGAATCACCCATACTACCTCCCCTCCAAGTTTGTACAGACCGTTCAGATACACCCTGTATATATGAATTAATGTATAAAAAAGATATTATTTTTAATTTTTCATGTCTTTGTTGAAATTCAACAACCGGCTCGCAAAATCTTAAGTTCGGCAACCGGCTCGTGCGAGCCGGCTCCAGCACACCGCTGCATATAATCGAAAATTTTGAACAATGTCAATAATATTCTTTCATGACAGCCTTTTTTGTCTGCTGATAATGAGGAAAAAATCAAGGGAAATTCAGGGAATTTTACGAAATCTTTTTGTTAGGCACCCTATCATTCCTAAACTTTTTTATAATGTCAATTTCATATATGTTATCCTATTGCATTTTTCTCGCCGCCCTCTTATTTTTTCCTATTTGTCCTCCGTCCTGTCCTATCCCAACAGTTCTTCTAATCAATCTCATTTGTTCTCTTCTTGTTTTTCAGCCAATACCGTATTACTATTCCCTATGCAAACTACATATAAACCCGTCCGTTAGTACAACTTTCATAACTTCAGGATAATAATCTAATATTCTATTTGTTATTAGAGAATTATCCTTTTTGCTTTGATAAAGGATAGTCTTTATCCGAAACGTCAGCTTTTTATTTTGATTTTCATTAATTATTTTTGTTTATTATATCTTATTTTTTATTCATTTTGTATTTTTAATAACTATTATTTATTGTATTCCAGGGTTCTTGTGTCTTGTCCTTCTCTTAATATATATCCGTTCATTAAAATATCTAGAAATTTTACTAATTTGGTGATGATTCTACAGTGCTGGACATAATAATAGGACCAGTCGAAATACAAAACAAAATATTTTTATTTAATTTTTTAAATATTTTCCGTTTAACATAAATAATTTTATTTGTGAAAGGAAATTAAAAAAAATAAAAAAAAGTTATGACAAAATTCAGTTTTTTGAATAATCTCTATAGAAAGCAGTGGACAAAATTATAGGACCACAATGTTTTTTTAAGGAAAATAAATAATAAAATATTTTTTCCAAAAAATAAATACCCGGTAATATTTAGTTTGTTTACCATTTAAACTTAATACTTCAATTAAACGGTTGGTCATTGTCTGACTCAAGTTTAACTGTCTTTCACAAGGAATCTCATCCCATGCTTTTTGAATGGCACATTTTAAGCCTTTTGCATTCTGTTTTCCATTTGCGTATACACTTCGTACAAGATCACCCCATAAATTCTCAATTGGATTGAGATCAGGACTGCATGCTTGCCAGTCCAACACAGTCAGTCCTTGATCACAAAAACACTCTTGCGTTGACTTTGCACGGTGGATAGGTGCATTATCTTGTTGAAATGCGATATCTGGATCATTCAATTCATCTCTAAATGGCAACAGGTAATTTCCTAAAAAGTCCTGATAATCGTCGGCTGTTGATTTCCCTTTGACCAATGCTAAGCTTGATTTTCCCTTTGCTGAAAAAGCAGCCCAAATCATCACGCTGCCTCCACCTTGAACACATTTTGTAAGAATTTTTTCTGAACGTCGAAGATCATGCCAGTAGAACCGTATGCCATCAGGCTTATCCAGATTAAATTTTTTTTCATCACTGAAGATGGTATGGTTCCACATTTCATTATTTCCAATATACCATTTTGCAAATGCCAATTTGTCTTTCATATGTTTTGAAGTTAACTTTGGCTTTAACTTCATTTTCGTATACACGTGATTTTTGGATGCATGGAGTATACGGCGTATTGTTCTAGGTGAAACAGAAGATTCAGAGATGAAGTGATGCTTGATGATGTTGAGCCAGTATCTGATGCCATTCGAAGGATAGCAGGTTTGTCTCTTTCTGGCACCTTACTGGGTCTTCCAGGACAGCAAACTTTTCCATACTTCTCAGGATTTTGTAGAAAATTATGTACAACAGTCTTTGATCTGTTAATTAATACTGCAATCTCCCTTTCGCTTTTCCCACAGTTATGATAGGCAATAATTTGAGCTTGCTGTTTGTCAGTTAACTTTGTACCACATCCCATTGTTCGTTTGCAGTCAAATCACATTGATTCTCTTTTTTTATTAATGATTAAGCAGCCTGCAGTAAAAAAAGCACCAGACATGCAAATTTTTATGGAAAAATACATTATTCTCAGGGTGGTCCTATAATTATGTCCACTGCTTTCTATAGAGATTATTCAAAAAAACTGAATTTTGCCATGACTTTTTTATTTTTTTTTATTTCCTTTCACAAATAAAATTATTTATATGTTAAAAAATAAAATATTTAAAAAATTAAATAAAATTATTTTGTGTTTTGTATTTCGACTGGTCCTATTATGTCCAGCACTGTATTGGTGTTAATTGTTTTCGTTATTCATTATCAATTTTATTTACTTTTTTAAATACTTTTATTTTATTGATAAGGTTAAAAATTATTATTCAAGAATTACAATTTTTTATAGCTCTAAAAAATATATTTATTATAAATTTAATATAATATATTTTATCTAATTTGTAATGACAAAAAAAGATGTTTGTGGTCATTAAAAACTACTTTTAGAAATTATTCTGAATTGCAAGATTGTCTTTTGTATTTTTATATTCCAGAAATTTAATTTTTTGATTATATAAAATGAAATAAAATTTTAATAAAATTTAAAAAAAAATGCATTAAATTCAGCTTCAAAATATTATAAAAATTGACTACTGATGCAGTTAAATGCCATCTGGTGGTCTCCTTTGGTGCTAATAGTCTTTTGAGGAGGAGTTGACCAAACCACTAACTTCAAATAACTAAGGTAGTAGTTAATTTAAACACTGGAGATGAGGATGGTTTAACCGTCATACGCCACGCCATTTTTTGAAGGAAAAAGTGATTTCTGTTATAACTCTGGAAACTTTTTTTTGTAAATGATGATTTTGGACCGAAAATTTTTGTAATAAATCGGAGATGTTTGTTGGTTTATAGCATTTATTTCATATTATATATTTCAATTTTTTGAAAAAGTAATAGAAATCGTTAAATAATGTCACAGAAATGAAATATGCAATTTCCAAATTTTTTTCAGAATTTAAACAAGAAAGTTCAGGAAAAATGAAAAGTCACATTTTAGGTGGAGAAATTTTTACAATAATTTTCTAAGTTATTTTTCTACGAATTTTCATTTGAATTCATGTCAAAGTGTAATTTCAGCTCGCTAACTTAAACACGTCATTTGATGCTATCGCGTGAGTTACCCACGTGACTTGCTCCCCCTTTTCCTTTGTTCTCTCTGATGAGGTTGATGATGTAATGCAATGGTGCAGCCAAAAGTGACGTAGCGACGGAGGAGGACGATTGCAAGGGCTCGGTTTTTTATTTAAATACTATAATACTTTCTAATTCCATTTAAAAATAATTAAGACATCGAAAGCAGGAGTATCTTCTGCTTTGGTTTAAATTGGTTTTTCCAGTTCTGGACTGCGGTATTGTGTAATGGAGGTGTCAGTGCGCACGAAACATGAAAATTTTCTCCTTTTATGTTCCAGTGCTCTGAGTAAGTCTAAATGTCATTTTTATATTACACTCTGGCAAATATTTCTGCCTATTGCTAGAAATAAATGTAGGGGTTGAAATATACAAGCAGTTTGCGATATGTAGCTGCATAAGATAATTATTTATAAGATCAGATATACATCGCTGTTTTGTCGAGTTGCAGCGCTCTTCATTATGAGAGCAGCAGGTTAAAAATATTTTATTAAACTTCTATTGTTTGCATGTGACTAATACTAAACAGATAATTTAAGGAAGGTTTCTATATTATATAAAAAAAAAAAAATGGCAATAAAAGTGTCAGAAGTTTTAACGTTATTGAGTTTTAAATTTCGAGCTGTGTGCTTCCCATGCTAATTCTGATAGAGACCAAATATGGCGTGTCACGGTCCATGATTAGCGAAGCAAAAGGGATTCCGAAACAAATATATTTTTAACTAACTGGATAAACTAATTATCAAACAGCTAAATGGATAAGTGAATTGGATAAGTTAAATGAATCAGCCATTTCGATAAGTCATTTGGATCAGCTAAATGGATCAACCATTTGGATCAGCTAAATGGATCATCCATTTGGATAAGCTTCTATTGGTTTAGAAGGTCACGTGGGTGCAGAGATCAGGAAAATACCTACATTCACGTACGATGCGATTTCTTAAAAACACGTTTAAGAAATCTTTTCTTCGAATTCACTTTATTAATCGCGTTTGTTTGTTTGTTTGTTTTTGTGCTTTGTTTATTGGTAAAGTTTAGTTTTCTTTGATTTTCGCGATTTTTTTTTTTTTAAATTTGATTTCATTGACTTTGTTTATTATGAATATTTGATTGGCTGAAAAATTTAAAGTAAAAAAATAAGCGCAGTTTTAAAGTTAACCAAAATATGGGTAATTTCACAATATTCACAGTTCATGTCAAATATCAAATAATATCAAACAAACTTCGCTTATACCTCTAATATTAATGCTCAGATCTTTGAATATACTTGATGTTAAATTCTTGATGTCATTTAATTAATTCAACGAAAATTGGTCTAAATAGCATGTTGCAGGCATGATGAATACAGTGAAATTATCTGTATATATTCACGTATGTCTAAAATGATTTCTTCCAATTCACTGTTGATTTCATATACTCATTTCGATATGCCTTATTTTTTGTCCCCCCCCCCCCAAGAATTTGTGACGTACCAGGTGTGCTGGTAGTCACGTGTGTCCGGCAGAAGGGGGTGGTTATATAGTAATCAAAAGAGATCTTACCTGTATGTTTAGAATTTTGCGTTATTTATGGTATTGCGATTGTCCTGTATGTATTAAGTGTATTGAAAACAGTGATTGAGGTCATTAACGGAATGCTTTTGAGGCAATGAAGTGCTATTAAAACGTTTTTTTTTTTTGTTTTGCATATTTATTTGTTGTTTCATGTATCCGTATTGTTGTAGCTGTGTTGTGGTTTATTGTTGCGAGGAGTGTGAATGTTTCGCGTGTGTGCTCTGTTGGCGGCTGAAATTGTTAATGTGTTTTCCTAGAAGATCAACGCAGCCTCTGTTAGAGCATTGTTGTGTGATTTTCAGATAATAAGTGCTTATGTATGAAGTTTTTTTTTTTGTTTGGTTGCGCGCGTTTTTTTGTTTTTTTGTTGTTGTTCTCGTTGATTATGTGGAATGGCTTCCCCAGTGTTGATTGCCAGGCAATGCATATATATGATGAGTGGAAAGTTAATATCTAGGACTGTTTGGAATGAAAAAAAATGACTCGATAAGTGCTTTCAATTTAATGTATACACAGAATAATTTTACTTTTTGTTTAATTAATTTATTGAAATTATTTTGAGATGAATAATCTGCCCAGTGTCGTTGCGAGAGATTTCGAAGCAAGCAAAGATTAGGCGCAATGGAGCCGGGTCAGTAACGAAGGTTATGAAACAGGATGATGATGACTTCGCCTGATGTACGTACTTTGGAGTGTGAAAATACGGCTGGGTGTTGCGACATTTGCGCAGCGGAACCTTTGGTGAGTGATATCGTTTCGATTTATTTAGCGGCCGAGCTGCAGCAGTGGGAATTTAGAATGTTAGATACGGCACCTCCCACCGAATCTCACGTAAATTGAACCATAAAAAAAACAAAACAAAAAACCACAATTATTCTGGGTCGCTTTGGCTGACTTTAAAAGTCGTAAGAAACAATTCAATGTTCATATAACTCGCCGTTAAGAGTACTTTGAACTCTCTCTCCGTCACCGCAAGATGATGCAGCGAATTGTACTGTGCTGAAAGCTTGTAACTAAATGACTACAGTTATGATTATGAATGCACTTCTGGGGAAACTGAGGTGAACGCTGAAGCAGCGGAAGTGAAGTGGAGCGGTACCCTCGCGCCCAGTTGTCGCACCGTGGTTTGTAAAGCACGAGTAGCGAAGTAAATACTGACGCGCGCTTGGAGCTCGCCAGTGACGTTCGCGCTTTAGGTTGCTCGATCCTTCTAAGATAATCAAAAGAGGTACGCTGCGTGAACTGATATGCAATATAAAGGAATACTTGATTCAGAGGATGCGAGCAGTGAATTCAAGCGTGGCGTCACTGTGTGGAGCGTGAGTGGGACCATCACAAATTAAAGTCACTTGGGTTTAGAAATAGGGAATTTGTGCAAATGGCAGAGATCAAAGTGAGGAATGCAGTATCTACTTTGTCAGACTTGCAGAGGGCGGTGTCTCAACATGAAAGGAAAACCAGCACGCAGTTTTGTAGAAGAAAACCAACTGTCACGTACTATCGAATACTTACACTTATCGAAAAATTAACTGATACTTATTTTGTGAAATTCAAATAAACTTCACACATTTTTATTCTAACAACTTGCAACACATTCTAATACGTCTTAATGAGAACTATTTCTTTTCACACGCACAAGTGTTGTTGTGCCAAGAATTTTCATTTTAATAATATTACACTTAATTTCAAACGCCAAATCCATTTCAAATGATTTTATTATAAATGGCTTATTACATATGGACTTTTGCAGCACACCAAGGAGGTTTTCTTTTTTTGTTGAATTATCCATTGTTTAAAAAACAAAAAGAAAAATTTGAATTTTCTGGAGTAAAACTTTTATTTCGCAGGCTAACAAGTTTTATTTAAAAATAAGCTTTGGAACACTTACTAAAGTGAAGCGTTGAAGAGAAGCAAGAGGTCATATCCACAATAGAGTTTATTTATTTATTCTGGATATGCAAGCTCTTGCTTCGCTTCACCTTCTCATTTAATACAGAGTTGTTTACAGATTTGCTTTAGAAACGATACATGGTCCCATGGGATCATGACGTCAGCGGTTTCCCATTTTCATGCGCTCCTGTCACATCTCTGAATTTCTTACTATGCTACTACACATCTAGTTGGAATCAAAGTACTGTAAACAATTTCTGTTATTCATATATTTTTAAAGAGTTTGTTAGTAGTTCGTAGTTTATAAAATGCCACCTAAAAAACGTAAGGCTATTGGCCAAGTGAATCCAAAAGCAAAGAAAAAAATTAATACGGAATGCGGAATCGGTTGAGGCACGAGAGCACAGGCTTGCGAGTCAGCGGGAAAAACCACGTGATTCACGAATCACAGACGACAGAACAGCGTTAGGCTCGACACAGTGATATGCGGAATAGAGCAACAACATCAAGAGCTGCAGAGATGGCAGACAAATAAAGCCTTATGCTTGCGCTGTATGCGGCCGAGTATACAAAATGATGGGTGGGTTCTGCGGTGGGTTTTCCCTGGTCTTCCACAAAGGTGCGATGTAGAAGGCGCTGCTAAAGGTATCTTACGACTTCCACATCGCTGGAAACTGATTATTCACAATGCTGGAAACTACATTGAAGGACAGTAAACCTTCGAACCAGCTATTTCTTTTGTATCAGCTGTAAAAAACAGTTGCCACTATTAAAGTTCCAACCCTCGTACTTACTGTTCATGTGTTCAGATATTGCAAAATTTCATCAAACAAATACCCCGAGCAATGCCGGGTATATCAGCTAGTAATAAATAAAATAAAAAAAAAATAAAAAGCTGACGTTTCGGATAGATATCCTTTATCAAAGCAAAAAAGTTAATTCTCTAAAAGCAAATAGTACTCCTGAAGTTATGAAAGGAGTACTTAAGGACGACTTTATATTTAGTTAGCATAGGGAAGAGTAAGACTGTATTGGCTGAGATACTAGAAGAGAACAAATGGGAGGCCAGGAGATGGATTAGAAGAAGTGTTCGGATAGGACAGGAAGGAGGACAAATATGAGGTAATAAGAGGGCAGCAAGAAAAATGCAATAGGATAACACATACAGAATTAAAATGACAAATTATAAAAAAGGTTAGGAATGATAGGGCTCCGGATATTACAGGATGTCTAGCAAAACGATTTCGTAAAATCCCCTGACTTTTCCTTGATTTTCCTGACCATCAGCAGGCACAAAAAGGCTATCTTGACAGATTATTATTGACATTATTCGAAATTTTCGGATTTTTTGTAAAAATCCCCGACTTTTCCCGGTTAAAAAAATTCCCTCACTATTCCCAGTCGCTAGTCACCCTGTATAATAGCTATGCATAAAAGGTCCGGGTCAATGGTCACAGCTACGTCGTATGAGGAGCGATCTGAGAAAGAGTGGCACTGTGGTTGAGATTGTGGAGACTGCTATAGCGGTGAGGACTATGGCGATAAGAGAGGGACCCAAGATCAACACTACAAGAAGGATCAACGAGGCAAGCAAAACATTAAATGGTACACTGTATGACAAAAGTACAACTGTGATTACAGAAACATTGGCGGTGACTCAATGATGTTACTTCAACAAGCAAGAACAAGGGATATTAAACTAAAGTATGTTCTCAGAGATACATTCCTGAGATCCATCATTTTATATAAATAAATTTGCACAAACTAATGAATGCCGGTACATTATACACCACTAATGTAAGTATAGTAACGCGTATATCAGAGTAAATTGTGGCTTTAAAATAAGCATTATTATTGAAAAGATTGGCAGAAATTGTAAGATTATTTCTGACTTTCAATTGTGCACGTCAACCATTTGTGTTGTGATACGAGGGTGGGTGGAGAGGACGAGTCTCAATACTTCTTTGAGAACTAGTGTGCGATGTTCTCTTTTACACAATATAACTTATGAGACCCAATAATGTCATCCCTTACCATGCGCTATATAAGTGTTCAAGACAATAAAATTTAATTGCTAGCGAGTCATGTCCACCCTCCAGTTAGTGAACATTTTCATAAACAACAACTGAGTAGGAGCTGGAGAGTGGGCAAGTCAAGGTTTCGGGACCAGACATCAAGTAATGCGCAGACTCAAGGTGGTACGTTCAATCATACAATCTTTTATTTCTCTAAACACGATACACGCTATGACAACAAAATGGGTTTATTTCTCAAACAATCCTAAATTCGAGGGCCCCCTACAAAATACTAGTTGCAGTACAGCTCTATACATATAAAACGGTGTTCAATTTAACAAACAACGCCTGCACACCGGTGTATGTCATCATGAGCTGCCTTGAGGGATATCCCGGAACCTTCCTCACGGCGTGGGAGGTGAGTAAGTCCCCACCCAATGCTGTCGAATTTCGATAGAACGATCACGCTCCCCTGAATTAAATATTCCTAATACGTACGTCAAGACAAGTACTATGACTCCTTTATTGCCAGAGAAGGGGGGAGGCACAGTGACCCCTCATGGTGGGAGTGAGTGCTTAAAACTCGTCAGCCACTGGAGAGCCTCTGAGATGACGTCACAGACAAACTTGCAGAACGTGACTGCACACGTGATGCGCAGTTGCCGACACACAGGATTACGGCTCCCCCACTTATGTTTGCTGGGAAATCCGCACGACCTTGTCATGTACCATGCCCAAGTGCAACATAATTTATATACTATCAATAACAGCTAATTACAGTGTACTTTGGATATTAAAGAGAACACAAATGGTCCTTCAACACGGTGATGCATTTATTATGCAGCGGATGTAAAAAAACACAGCTTGGAGTGTGGAAAGAAATTCCAAAGTTCTGTAGTCTTCGTCAGGAGGAATGAGAGACACGTACAAATTGTTCCCACTTATAGTTCTCTACTGTAGCTACCTTGCCACGCCGAAAATAAATAAAAACTGTCACTCACCAAGAATGTAGGTTTCCAAACCATTACCAACTGCATAACCGCTTGACCGCCATATTACTGATCGATCAGTTCAGTTCAGTTTCAATCCATGTGCGATGCTTCTCCGTATTGTCATCATTGGGACACGCTATACCGTCACTCAGCTCGTCCATAACTTTATTCAACTAGTTTATTTCTTAAACTCGTCTTGCTTCATTAATCTTAATTCAGTGAACAATTAACACGGCTGGCTACAGGGGGCGGGGGGGGCGCAAGCTGCCTACATGCCTCGGCATCAATTAGCAACAACTGAGAGCCGGTGTCGACCAGCATGGTGACTGGCTGACCTTGCAAGTATACCGTTGCGATACAGGTGCCACCCTATCCACTCTGAGTCACCACCAGCCCCTCAGGATAATCACTGACATTTACACTAAGCGGCCGAGGTGCAGGCTGCGGACAGTTCCTGGCAAAATGCCCAGGGTGTCCGCATCGGTAGCACCCTGTGCTCACCCCCACCCCCCGAGGTACCACTGCCTGAGAGCCACACTGCGCCAAAGCCGTCGGCGATGTCAACGCCTGCACTTGTCCTGCTACCAGTTTCTCCACTGCCTTGGATAGGCCTTCCACTAGGCCTTCCAACTTCTTTAAGGAATCAGCAAAGCCACAACTGCTCCCTTGGGCTTTAGCCTGATCAACATTTGATACAACTCCCTTTGCCCCCTTTGAACTGTGACACGCCATATTTTGTCTGTCTTCATCACCCGAGCAGGTCTCCCCGGACTCCACCACATTAGAGGCTCTCTTATTTTTTTTTTCAAGGTCTTCTGACCTCATGGCCAGCACGACTGCCTCCTTGTATGGCTTAGGGTTGGCGATTATCAAGGCCCTCCAATGTGCCAGCAAGCAGCTATTACTAAACCTCTGCAGGAGGATTGTCTCCCGCATTGGCACTGCCTCCAGAGTTGCGTCTAGATACCTTTCTACAACTAACTAGAGGCGGCCGGCGAATGTGGCTACAGTCTCGTTCATTCCTTGAACAGTCTCATGGGAGTTCCTGAGAGAAATCTCGGGTGACTTTCAGTTTTCCGAACCAACGCTCCAAGCTCGCGCGCATTTGGGCATAATCATCTATATTAAAGATCTCATGCTCAGCGGCACACTTGGCCACGACTCCCTTTAATTTTGTCCTTATTATCGTGACTTTTACCTCGGGTGTCCATTTGGCGAGTGCTCCGATGCTTTCCACACTCGTTAAGAACGCCTTAACAGTGATGCTAGTCTTCCCCGCTGAATGCAGGCACTGCTCCAGTATAACCTTCAAGCTCTGGGGTGGCTGCAGTCCCCGCATCCCACTCATTACCCAGCATCCTGACATTATTAACTAAATGCACTAGTTGCCACCACAACCCTAATTCTACTCACCCTCAATCATGCAACACCCCCCCCACACACACATAAACCCGTACTAATACACTCCTCGCACACGTCTATATGCTTAGCAATCACCCTAGACACAAACTTTTATTCAATAATGTTCCCGTCAAATGGCCTACAATTGCTACACCCAGCCACACAATCGTACGGCTGAGTCCCCGCACCCTCGTTTGTTCGGAAAATCCGGACTACTGGTCCCTCCACGAGTCCACCCTCCAGTAAAGCGTGGTTCCCACATGCGTAAAAACAACGGCAGAAACCATAAAGCAGAAAATTTTTATGATGCCAGTTCCTGCTTTTGTCTTTTCTGCCCGACTGAAAATTTCTGCTTTTTGGAGTTGGGTTGAGTTCAACTTTTATGGCAGAAGCAGGGCAGAAACAGTTGCTCAGCCAATAGAAAACGGTCTCTGCAATTACGTCACAGTTACATCCTCTCTCAGTCTCTCAAAATAAAAATGTCGGACGCTCAGCTCACAAAAGTGAAGAGGCTGAGAAAGAAAATTGATGAAACGCTAATAGATGAGGTGTGAAATATAAATATATTAAGGCAATTAAATTAAATTAAATTGAATTAACAACAATTGAATACAAAAATTCAATATGATGATTGATAAGGAATGCAG
>JAHWFO010106259.1:0-13249 GCA_023313115.1 Rhysida immarginata
TACAAATAAAACAAATAAAATTAATTATATTTCTGACTATTTTTTTTACTAAAATTGAATACAGGGTGGTAGGACCCTGAACAAAAGTTGCTGTTTCGGATAGAGGCTATACTTTGTAAAAGTGGAATGACTTTTGACTAACAAATAATTAATCCTACAAAGAAGATTTTTAATAGAATAAATCCAGTACTTCAGTACTTGTCACCTGCCATGTTTTAGAAATATGTAACATAATCATATACCTATCTTATATCATACACCTATCTCGAATTTACATAGGATTTCAGGAAACTATGATATCATGGAATTTATACCAGATCATTAAAAAGTGCTTGTGTGTTTTCAGTATACTGAAAAAACATTCAATTTATTACAATAACCGTTTGTAATATCCTATAATATAACAAAATATTAACAATTAAGACGATGAATTTTTAATATCAATAATGAATAAGTACACGATTTATCTCATAATTACTAGACATACGTATATTCATTATTGATATAAAAATTTATCTTTTAAATTGGTAATATTGTGTTATATTGTAAGATATTACAAATAATTATTAGATTAAAAATTCACAGTTTTTATTCTTAGTAATTCAATTTATTCCTAAAAAAAAACCCTTACAATTAATAACATATCCAGAACGGCTGGGAAATGTAAATCCCATGTCTTTGGTAAAAACTTTGATTTTGGAGGTGAAAAAGTCTCCAACTCTATTTCGAGAGCATGACGATCTCTAAACTGTCGTTTGCGCATGATTATCCAATGATCTAACAGATGATAATATGTGGGAGAGATGTCATATGAGTACGGAGAGATGAAGCACAGTTTCCCATCTAAACGGCAAGATCTTAGTAGTAGTATGGCCTTTGCGATTTACTAATGAAGGTTGTTGTTGAAGAGTTTCTGAAGAGTCCGTTGAAGCATATCACAGTAAACATAAAAATGACATTGATCTAACAGTAACAAAGTGCATTACTCCAAGTGCTATCCAGAAAACGGTCAGCAACACTTTCTTCACGTACAGGTCCTGTTTGGAATATTTCTTGGAGGTTGGTTAGTTCGATAGATTTTATGGACGCGCCAATAACTAGGTCATTTCTAATATTTCCTCACCCAATCCAGAGTATTCAACATGATTATTATCTTTTTACATTCCGAGAACAAACACAAAATCCATACCTGCAACTTCGCGGATTCTCTGTACGTTCCAGCGTTTTCGGCCACTGGGCTGGCCTTTCTAGGACGTTCTTCTGAAGATAATCATTGGTAAAATAGATGAATATTATTGTAGAAGACCCACTTTTTATGTGATGTGATGATTCAGTCCATCAGTGGCTCTCCGTGGTTGACGTTGGAGCAAGGAAGAGAAAGTGGGCCAGGCGTTGCACTTTAGCTCCTGACAAAACATGGAGGCAGAGCCCGCTCTAGGGGCGCACAACCTGGAAATTTGTCCGGGCCGGCAAATCTAAAAGGGGGCAGTTTGGTTGTGAATGTGACAAAATATTGATAAGTTAAATACCCAATTAATCGAAATTTGTTGATTTATTTCTTTGGCTAAAATTACCATGCAATTTACCATGGGCGCTGCGTGAACTTGTTTGAAAAAGGAATACCGGTAGGAAAGAATATCATGGTTTGAATTGAAGAAATATCATGCCTCAGATTACAAAGGTCCGCTCTTAAGGTGATTTCGTTACATAAAAGCATTAATTTTGCTAATACGTCGGTGGTGATAAAAAAAACAACAACAAAAACGTCACGCCCCTACCCTACAAAAAAGGTTGGACAGCACACAAAAAGAAAAAAACAAACAAAAGCGGATCGACCAAATCATACATCGCTAATCAATCGGCGCCACACATTCCGGTCTCTACACACCATCCCAGCTGCTTCCACGGTCATTCTCTTCTTCGTGCACGCACGTCTCTTGTTCAGGCTCTCAAACCCATACAGCTTCAGATATTCATCCACTTGCTCTCTCCACTCTTTCCTCGGTCTCCCTCTTCTTCGCCCGCCATCAACATTACCAACATACAATCGTTTCGTCAGTCGTTCCTCATTCATGCGTTCCACATGTCCAAACCACCTCAACGTTGACTTTGCCACTACATCAGCCACACTACGTTGCATTCCACAATCGTCTCTCACCACAACATTTTGAATACAGTCAAGTCTCGTAACTCCAGCTACACCTCTCAGATACCTCATTTCAACTGCACACAGTCGCTTTTTATGCTTCTCATGCCACACCCAGGTTTCACTCCCATAAATCAGAGTTGGTACCAGCACGCTCTGATAAACAGAAATTTTGGCATTCTTCGATAAACGCTCATTCCTAGCATACTTTCCAAGTGCGCCTGCGACCTTCAAACCAGCATTCACTCTCCTTAATATCTCACCACCAATGCTCCCGTCCTTCTCAAACATGCTCCCCAAGTACACAAACTCGTTCACTTGCTCCAAGTTTACCCCGTTCAGCTCAATCATACATCGCGTTTGTTCCTCTCCCCGCTCAAAAACAAGTACTTTCGTCTTCTCCACATTTATTCGCATATATTGCCCATTTCACACCTCGTTCATTTTTACCACTAGTGTCCTAAGATCCTCTTCACTCTCCGACAGGATAACAGCATCATCAGCATAAAATAAACAGCACACTCTCTCATCGCCCACTTTCACGCCCAAGTCATTAATCCCGGCTGCCCTAACACATGCATCCATGAAAATATTAAATAACCACGGGGACATCACACACCCTTGCCTCACGCCTTCCTCAATCGCAAACCACTCGGATAAGCCTTTGTTTGTCCTCACACTAGCAGAGCTGTTCACGTACATTGCCTTCACTGTCCCAAGTAGTCGTTCACTCACACCATAATCTCTCAGCACTCTCCAAAGGGCGTTCCTTTTCACTCGATCGTACGCTTTCTCCAAATCAACAAACGCACAAAACACTTTTTTCCTCACACGAAGATATTTCTCTACGATTACTCTCAACGAAAAAATTTGATCCATGCATCCTCTTCCACTCTTGAAGCTACTCTGCACATCCCACACTTTCTAATCAGTCACGCTCTTCACTCTATCAATCACAACTTTTCCATAAACCTTCCCCGCTACACTCAACAAACTTATTCCTCTGTAATGCTTGCAATCACTTCTATCACCCTTACCCTTATATATGGGAACAATCATAGCCTTAGTCCAATCTTCGGGAACCACACCACTGATCCAGCAAAACTCACAGAGCTTCCAAACCGCTCTACAACTTGCTTTCCACCATACTTTAACATCTCTGCGGTCACACCATCTACCCCAGGGCTTTTACCACACTTCAGAGCGCTAACTGCATTCAGAACTTCTTTCATACTGATTCCATCTTCTTCCGACTCACTCTCCACTCTGTTCTCCGCTCTACTTTCATTCCAGTCACTTCCATCAGTAACTCCCACAGGCATAAAGAGCTCGGAAAAATATTCCTGCCACCTACCAACTACATCGGATTCATTCCACAGCATTTTACCATTCTTGTCCTACCACTACACTCCTCCTCTCATATCTCTAACATACTTCCAAAACGTTCTCTTGTTCCCTTCAAAGTCATTCTGCAGTTTCTCATCTCTTTCTCTCGCCACTCTCTCCTTACTCTCTCTAATCACTTGTGCACACACTCTCTTACAGCTCTTGTATTTATCCGCACCAACACTGCCATTCAATATTCCCAGATATGCCTTTTTCTTCTTTGCCACCGTGTCTGCAACATCCTTATTCCACCATGCATCGCCTTTCATCCGACCCAAGCTGACTTCACCACACACCTCTTTCGCAGAACTCACCAGACAATCCTTTATATGCTTCCACATATTCTCCACATTATCCATACTGTCATTTATTTGACCCAAACGCTCAGATACAAGACTCTCATACTTGCTTCTCTTCAAGCGCAGATCCTCCACTTTTATTCGTTTTCGTACAGTTTTCACCTTTCTTACTGTCCTCCAGTCACCCAGTAGATTCATTCTTGACACAACCAGAAAATGGTCAATCCCAATCTCTGCACCCCTCATCACTCTCGTGTCCATAATTTTTCCACACAGCCTGTTGTCACAAACAATCAAATCAATCATACTCCTCTGATCTCGTGCCTGATTCTCCCAAGTATACATTTGGATATCTTTGTGCTTAAAGAAGGTGTTTGAGACAAACATTCCTCTCTCCGCACAAACCTCCAACAGCCGCTCGCCATTGCCATTCACACGCGGATCTCCATATTTTCCTATCAGACCTTCTACCCCATTTCTCTCCACACCAACCCATCCATTCAAGTCACCCGCCAGAATCACGCGCTCATTGTCACAGCTTTCATTCAAAACCTCATTCACGACATGTCAGAACTTTTCTTTCTCACTCTCACTCGCAGCATCCACAGGCGCATACACTACAACCATAAGGATTTTATGTATCCAAAGTTTCATTCTCATCCACAATACTCTTTCATTCACGCACTTGTACTCCGTCATACACTTCTTTGTCCTTTCATTCAGCAGCACACCTACACCAGCTCTTGCCCGTTCACACTCCTCCACCCCAGACCACAGTCATACAATATCATCCCTCACACTATCAAACCGACAGCCCTTTCTAAACGTCTCACTCACGCACAAGACATCCAGTCTACATTCCTCATTTCATCCACCAGTTCTCGTTCACACTCTTTGACACGCCCTCTCACATTCCACACACCCATACTCCATTCACACCTCCTCCTTCTCTCTCGTCGAAAACCTTTTGCCGTTCCAAAAGTCGTTCCATGTTCATCCATCCGGATCGGCCTCGGTGGCTCAGGGGTTGCGTGATCGAATCTGATGCCCGAGGACGCGGGTTCGACCCTGGCCGAGGACGACGAGGATTTTTTCAGGGGGAAAATCCTGAGATCACGCACTTACTTCGGAAGGAAAGTAAAGCCGCTGGTCCCGTGTAGTCGTTTGCCGGCTGCACGTTAAAGAACCCTTGCGAGGCAAAATTTGCGGCCCCTATAACGCCGTCCTGAAATGACCATGGCAGTTGAAAAGGACGTTAATACCAAACAAACCAACCAATCATCCATCCGGTTTAATTTCTTTTGTGTTCTGAAAATCATAATGTAATATTCACCATACTAGTGATCAGCCAGTAGTGGTATAGACTGGTGAGGGGAGTGCCGTCTATGGGTCCCAGCCTACCTTCTCCGAGGAGAAGTGTGCCGTTAGCCGCCAAGCGCGTTGCCCAGCTCCCACCACGTGGAGGAGAGGTTGGTCTTCGGTGGTGATAATAAGTGCAATATTTTATATAACCCCTGGAAAGAAAAAACTAATATGTATTCCAACTCATTGCGATGCATCTAAACAAATTAATTAAAAACGAATTCCTCGTAAAATCATTTGGAAAATAATTTATTGGTAAAGAGCTATATTTGATTTTCATAACCCATTTTTTATGTAGACTTCTAATGGTTGGATTTTCATTAAAAATTACAGAAGTAACTCTTCTGTGGAAAATAAAAACTAATACGCATAATCTTGAGAAATAAGAAACTAATATGTGCCATTTCACTTGTAAATTGCATTTTATATTCCTGAATCTTCATCTACCTCCCTTTTCTGTTAAATGAGCTATTCCATGACAGCAATCAACACATTTTATTATTCATTTTAAAGTCGACCCCCATTAATAATGGCTCCAAAAAAACAGCTGTCCGATGATATGAAAACAAGAATAACTGAAAACTTGCAACGTGTCGACAAGCAAAATGTAGCCAAGTACTTTGGATGTACACAAGGTGAAGTTTCCAACTTATGGAAGAAATTCAAGACCACAGGAGCCGTTAAGAGGCAAAAAGGAAGTGGAAGACCAAAGGCAACAACTCCGAGACAAGATCGAGAATTGAGGAAGCTGTCCAAGAACATGAGAAAACAGACCTCCAAAGACATGAACAGTGAATGGGCTAAGTCAGGTGTGAAAGTGAGTGACAAAAAACTAAGAAGCAGATTACATGAACTGGGTTATCATTATCGGACAAAAACATCTCTCACAACCAAACAAGGGAGCACCGTATACGCACCCACGTGCTCTTCGAACCATGCACGGACACTGCGCGCTGCACGGCACGGCGCATTGTCCTGCTGGAAGATGCCATCGTGCTGAGGAAACACAATCTGCAGGTAGAGGTGGACATGGTCCGAAAGAACATATGCGTATTTCCATTGATCCATGATGCCGTCCACAATGATGAGTGCACCCAGGGAATGCCATAAAAACATTCCCGAGACCAAAACGCTGCCTCCTCCGGCCTGGACCCTTGCGGCACGTGTTGCAGGGTGATTGTTTTCTGACGCTGAACGCCGTACACGCCATCGCCCATCTGTCCGATGGAATATAAACCATGATTCATCGGAAAAAAACATCTTTCGCCAGTTGGTTGCTGTCCAGTTGCGATACTGGCGAGCAAATGTCAGTCTTTGTTTCCGGAGAACAGCATAGGTACACGAACCACCCGTCTGCTGCGGAGCCCAACTGTCGTTGAGATGCAGGTTTGGTAGCTACCTGGTTCATCTGGGAGGTCAGTTGGTCCACGGTTGCACGTCTGTTCGCTTCCACGCATCTCCGTAGCCGTCGTTCACCCCTGCTAACTATGGCCCGTGGTGCCCCACACTTGGCACATTGCTGATTTTGGGTATTGCCATTCTGCTATGCAAAGTACATTTTCACCACGGCGGCACGCGAGCAGTTCACAAAACTAGCTGTTTCAGAAATACTGCCTCCCTTGGCTCGGAAGCCAATGATCATGGAGGTCGGATAAATGGTGAAAAGTTTCGCCATGACTCCAACAATTGCAATGTTTTCTGCTTCCCTCTGACACCCTTCTTTTACCCCCCCCCCCCAACTCTGATATTGGTATGTACCTTCTGGACGTAACCATTTTCCGCCGAAGTTGAACGTAGGGGATTGTCACATTAATCTGACTAGACTGTGTATTAAAAATGCACCTGAATAACAATTTGTAACGAGGTACAAGTACATTTTAATTTTTACTGTTTTGTCCTACTTGACTGTTAATCTTATTTTGAATGTTACTTTCTAAATGTAATACGTTTTTATTATAATTTAAAATCAATTGATCTTTATTTAAAATGAAAGATATACAGGTTGTCCGAACCGTACACATCCAAAATGAAAAATTGAGTAGAGGACCTCAATACCTATGAGAATCACCCCGATGTAAGTTATTTAAAATATTACTCTTATGATTTTATTAACGATATTAACAATCTTGTGATTTTGTCGGTAACCCTTTGAAGATATACACGACCATGCATTCGTCAGAGAGACCTTCAGGTCCTGCAGAGTAGACGGATGTTAATATCCCAAGCATTCTCGATCGAATTAAAATCCGGACTTTGCGCTGGTCACGGCAGATGTTGCAAATCGGTGTCATGTTCAGAAAACCACTCCTGAACAATTCTTGCTCGATAGACAGTAGCATTGTCGTTCATGAAGAACCCGTCACCATTTGGGTACAAATGCACCATTGCAGGATGGACTTGATCTGTCACAATGTTCAGGTAGTCTTTGGCTTTCATCCGACTGTCAAGGAATATCAGGGGACCCTTGCCATACCAACAAAACATGGCCCATATCATGACGCCTCCTCCTGCCGCTTGAACTGTGTTCACAACACATGAGGGGTCCATCGCTTCATGGGGCTGCCGCCAAATTCTCTGTCGGCCATCGGTGCAAAACAATGTGTAACGTGACTCGTCCGACCACATCACCTTTTTCCAGTCGTCTACTGTCCAGTCACACCGTTCTTTACACCACTGCAGGCGAACTTTCCGGTTTGTTGCTGACACCAGGGGCTTCCTCACTGGCATGCGACTTCCCATCCTTATTCACTTCAACTCTCGGCGCATTGTTCTGGAAAAGATGGGTTGCGATGATCCTTTATTGAAGTTTGCCGTCAGTTGCTCCACAGTAGACCTTCGGTTTTGCCGCACAATCCGTCTCAGACGACGTCGGTCCGTCTGTGTTGATTGCTTTTGATCCACAATTCTGCCGTTTCGACAACACTTGTGGAATTTGTTTCCACGCATTGAACACCTTGGAGACCTGACCTTTTGAGATACCGGTTAGTTGTACTGTCCTGGAAATCGTAGCTCCAGCTAGACGGGCTCCCACAAAAACTCTTTTTTTGAACTCAGACAGGTCTGCTTTTCCCCCATGTTGCTCAACTTGAGCAGCTGCAGCTTGTTCCTACCAGCTTTGCCAACCCTGTAATAATTATTACATTTGTGCATTGTTTAGCTTGTATTATAACAATATCCAACAATAAATATTCCCATATAAAAACCGGTAAGTTGGCAACCCTGGTTCCTACCCTGTACCTGCAACTTGGAATGAGCATGTACCTCATATGATGCATTTGCATATCACAATCGTTTCTGACCTGTGACCCCGCTTTACATATCAGTACAGTAATTCATCACGGGTTTCTAATTCATTGGCCAGTGGGTGTAGAAGTTGGTGGTAGACACTTCGAACAGTTATTGCAATGACATGTTTTCCAAATAATATGTGTAGGTTTTCAATAATCCACCTGTATAAACCTTTAAGATGATTTAACTGTTCCCAGAGGAAATATCAGTTTTACTCTGAAACTCCTATTTTTACCTTTAAAATTGCATGTTTTTTTTAACTTATTACATGTACTGTTTTTTTTTAACAGTCCAATAAATACTTATCAGTGCTCCTGACCTGATTTATTTTGTTTAGATTAATCATCAAAGATTTCTGAAACTTCACAATAACTCAGAACTTCCTACTTTAACTTTGATTTGCGAAAAATTGTATGCATGCTGTTCATCCATTTTCTGAAATTGAATATTACGTTGCCCAGAGAATATAATTCCATTGACTAAATTTCTCACAACGATATACATTCTCGAAAACACACATTTTAATGGAATAAGGTAAGGTTACTGACAAAATCACAAAATCGTTAATATCTCCATAATAATAACATTTCGGATACATTCATGGGGATGATTCCCATAAATACTGAGGTCCTTTAGTCAGTTTTTCATTTTGGACGTGTACCGTCGGGACACCCTGTATATTTTTAAAAAGTATATATTTAAAGGGGGCAATTTGTCTTTTTGTCCGGAGCGCATATTACCTATCTCTATATTGCTAGAGTTCATAAAAATAAAGTTTTGTATACTTTTTTCGATTAAAAAAAGGTTTCTTAAAAGCCTATTCACATGCATTGAACGAATAATAAACAGAACGCGAAATTCATCAGTGCCGTTGAAGTAAAATCATGTTCGATAATTTTATTTTGCGATATAAAAAAATAAAGCAAATTTATTTTGCGATAAAAAACAGACATTTGTTTCAAAAAACGATTAAATTAAAGATAAAAATATTATTGAGTCATACTGCGGATGACGTTTTCAATGCTAGTTATCCATAACACACCGCTTCTGACTTCATAGGAGAACGCATAAAGGCTATTCCCATAGCTCCGATTTTAAGTGCGATCATGCGATAATCGCATCTGACTGAGTCGAGCCCAATGACGTATATTAAAGATAGACTCCGAATCCTATTGTTAACAGCGGCAAAAAGTGAAGCAAATTGAGCCATGACAGTTCTGGGCATGAGTGAGCCGTGGAGTAATTAGCTGTCTGGCTGCTTTGTTTTTGAAGATTTTGGGCCCGAGGAATAATTAATTCAAAACCATTCTTCAAAGTTAAACTGCGTAAAACTGTTCAAACAGCCACGAAAAAGGACCAGGAATCATTTTCCACAACCATAAATCAAAAATACGTAACTAAAATGAAAATACAGTGCATAACTGAAAGACGAACGAAACGAAATTGAAACCATAATCGAAAAATGTTTATAAAATATAATAAAATACTTCAAATACAAAGTAAACGAAAAGATAAACTTATCACTCCATGATCGGCGTGTGAAAGATTTATTAATCAGCGACTCTCATGTTTAGCCATGCGTTTTGCATCATCTTCACTCACTTTCGGCCATGACAGTTCTGGGCATGGAGCTTCCCAATTTGCTTCAAGTTACAACAATTGCTTCGGAGTCTATCTTTAATATACGTCATTGGTCGAGCCTATGGAACACTTTTTTATCCTCCGATTTTTAGCTCCGATTCGTATGCCCGACTGAAATCGCGACTACAAATCGTCAGTCGCAGTAGTTTGAACCGTACAAACTTTTCTAGGTCCGATCCTGCGATTTCGGTCACGTGGATCATTGTATTGGATCGATCTATTTGGAACTGTGAAGGGAACCCATCTGTGAATGCTTACATGACGATAAAAATGTGATTTTTGTAACTCGCAAAATGTTAATAATCAATGAATGTTGAGGAAGTCATATAATTTATATAAAAGAATTGTTTTTAAAAAAATTATCGAAATGAGCAAAGTTTATTTACCCATAATCGATCAGACATTATTCAGAATTACAAATTTAAAATTCAATTAACTAAAAAGAGACATTGAGATAGTATTGGTTATAAATATTAGTAAACTGTAGCATCAGTTGAGCTGTTTAAACGCATTATTTTACTAATCAATATTCTAATTTTTTAAGAAATAACAAATATTTATAAAATATATAACAAATATAGTTCATCGAATCGTCGGTGTGATTTCCCATGCTCTTGCCTTTGTGTGTTGAGGAATCTCAAATAAATTACCACAGATGAATGTATAACTATTCCCCTCTTTTTTTTTGATAATTTTTAAGGGGGTATACGGCTTTTTTAAAGCTGTACACAACGTAAGAAAACACGCTGTCGTCCAATTCGTACATGCGCAGTGTTAAGGGTGGTTTACATAGACGCATGAACGCATGCGATGCTGCGATTTTGCGCTGTTCGATTAACCGTGTGCGTCGGTGCAATGAAACACTAGCAGCTAATTCTCGAATTCCTCCGACCAATCAGAAACAAACGTACGTGTTGCGCCCTCTTTTGTCGGTCTTTGCAGAGGCTTAATATCTCAAAGGCCATGATGTAAGATGAGCAGCGATTCAAAGCGTATTTTCTGATGACCTGAGTGAAATGTTTAAACTATAAGGATATAGGAATGCAACATCGAATCAAAACATCGATGTTTTTCTGTAGTAGTATTTTCAGTAGATTATTCAATTGCAAAAAACAATGTTAAATGAATATAGTTTCCATTGCAACACAAAACAAAATAGTTTCAATTGCAAGAACGATAATTTCAATTGCTACTGGCGGACTCAGTGAAGTTATTTCAGAAACATCGGAATAAAATCTTCGATAACATCGGAAGGAAAACATAGATACATCGTAACAATTACATCGATGTTTAAAAAAATGTAATCTCTTGCATCTCTAGCATAAACCACTGCTAATGCTAGAGAAAATGAGTTATGCCATTTAATATTACTAGTATTAATCAGTTTCTGCCATACCTAACCATAGCGTAATCTAGCTTGCTTGATTTTTTTGATTGAAACTTTCAAAAACAAGAATAAAGTGAAAAAAAAAATCATTCAATGACGAATTTACAACATTACGTAATTTAATAAAATAATTTTACTAAAATGAATTTCTCTTTCAGTTTTATTTGTCTAATTTTTAGTATTTCGTTTATCTTGTTGAGTGCAACTTTGCACTTTTGTGTAATTTTTTTGTGTAATGGAAATTTGTTTTCGATTTGTTATCACTTGTTTTCTTGCACTACGTAAATGAAAAGAAGCGTTTTATTTTTTTTTTTCAGGATATAAATCATCAAAGACAATTCCTAATTATAGTTTAGATTTCATTCATTATCGGTTAGGTGACAAAAAAATCGAATCTAATATCTTAAAATTGTAGATAAAATTTTTATCATCTTTTTTGCATATCCCTATGCAAGTGATATAAAAATTATTTATTTTGATATTTAAAATTATACAGATGTTCAATAGTAATATAAAGTTATTATTACAGGAGAAGAAATACATAAATTTAGAATTAAACTCAGGTAAACCAAAACATGATGACAGAGGTGATGAATAATGAGTTTCAGGGTATGGTCAAAAATGGTGAGCTGTCTATGAGAAAATTATAAGTGACTGAATTGAACGAACTTCTTCAATGATTATATAAATGACTTAATCAATATATTCTTTAATTCTACAAAGCCACCTTAAAACAACGTACTGAATCAATCGAAAGTTTCCAGCTACTAATATATTCTTTTAAACATTGTCACCGAATATGACTGCTCACTGCTGCCAAATAAATGTCTTGTGACGTTATCACGTGTTAGGTGAAATAATCGTTTTGTTATAGAATTGATCATAGGAATAATAGAGGGTATTATTCAATTTCTTTGTGAGAATATAGTAATATAAGTGTTTTTGACGTAGTGGCATATCAAGTGGAGATAATGTAGAATTATAAATTTGGATAATTATTGGAAGGCACACGATTGTGAAATAACAGGAGGGGTGGAGCAATGACAGGAAGAGACGTTCTTTTCGAATTTTAATAAGTATTGCTGATACTAGTCATTGGAATCCCCCAATAAATAGATATGTTGATTTATTTAATGAATTGTTTGTAACACGGATTTTGTGTAGTATTTGGGATCGTTGCTAATTTTATGGTTTATTCACTTTGAAACTTGTGAATTGTTAAGAGGGGAGAAAAGCGGATGCTTGAAAAGCTTTAAAAGGGAGAGAGAAACTGAAACTTACGCGAGTCATATTTGAGAACTGCTAGAGGTAGGCCGCACGCCTTTTCCTCTCGTTTGAACTAACGGAAAATTATGGAATGGATCTGAAATAGCATTTGCGAAAAACGCTGCTGTGCAACTTCCACAGTTAGTCAAGTAGCTAGGCTAATTTCTATAACTCAATTCATGGTGTGAGCTGGCTCATCAAATTATAAATGGAAAAACCCTTGGTGTGGGTGGCATCGCCTCGAAACCCCAATTTGACTTTCTAATTCCAACAACTAACCGAAAATTCAAAATTTAAAACAAAGAGGGATGTCCTTGTCAATCTAGTTGAATTTAACCAGATTCCTTTTGTTTAGTTCTTCGTTCTTCATTCTTTTATTTCATTGAGATGCATATCTTTTTTGGATTGCAAGGAGTAAGAAACGTACCCTAAGTAACATTGAAATGGAACATGTGTGTAATTGATATTCTTCAG
>JAHWFO010106260.1:0-23303 GCA_023313115.1 Rhysida immarginata
GATTTTCGCATTATCTGATCTTTTTTAAAACTTAAAGATGGCAAATACCACGTAGAGATTTAAAATAATAAATCACGGTTATAGCTTGTAGAACAAATTTATCTTAAGGTATGGTTAATCCGTACTAGAACATTAGAGGAACTCAGAAATACCAATTTTGTATTTGCTTATCATTTGAGAATGTTTATACGCAAATGGGTCTAGTATTTAGATTAAATATAAACTTATCGTTTAGAATATATCCGTTATGAGATATCTTACAATTTTATGTAATCCACAAGTTCGTCAAATTCTAGGATAACGTATTTTGGGGGATCAGACAGTAACATCTCCAGGAAGGAACACAAAAAGTTTTAGCCATCTCTTTATACAAGGTGGGCAAGAAATAACGTGAGGTGTTCAGAGCTCGCTAGCGGGAATTCTATTAGGCCAAATGCAGTAAATTTTGGTGTATATACGTAGTGGAACATGCAGTTTCGATTTCTGCAAAAAAAAGGTACCAAAAGTCGCCATAGGGGGCGCTTATTTCAAGAAAACAATGATTACATTTGCATAAGCGCGTTCCGTGTTGAGCAATCATGACAATAAAAGGCAAGGCTGAGGATTTCCCATCATTCACGAACGAGGCACATTTTTATTTGAATGGTGATATCAATACCCACAACTGCCGTATTTGGGCTGCATCAAATCCACAAGTGTGTCTGCCAACTCCTATGCATTCACCGAAACTAACAGTATGGTGCGGCTTTACTGCTTCTTTCATCATCGGCCCGTACTTTTTTGAAGAAATCCGTCTCCGTAGACCGGTGACTTGTTCCGTCAATTCTGCCAGGTATGCCGATATGCTTGAGAATTTTGTGATACCACGATTGCAGGAAAAGGGATGTCTGGATTCTACCATTTTTGTGCAGGATGGCGCGCCACCGCACATCGGAGGTCAGGTGCAGCAGATCTTGCGAGAACGTTTTTCAGACAACAGAATACTTAGTCGTGCATTTCCGCTGGTATGGCCACCCAGGTCGCCTGATCTCAACCCTTGTGATTTTTGGTTATGGGGATATTTGAAAAACCTTGTATATCAAGCACATGTTCCTGACCTCTCAACGTTACATATCAGACTAATTAATGCAGATATGCTGCGAGCTGCCGTAGAAAATGTCGTGTACCGCATGCAGCTATTGGAACAGCACACTGGTGGTCATATTGAAACACATTTGTAATTAAAAATAAAACATTGTTTATTGTTGTTACTAAAGTTGGTTTGTACGGTATTTGTTCATTTGACAATTAGGTATTCATTGTCTTCTTGAAATAAGCGCCCCCAATGGCAACTTTTGGTACTTTTTTTTTTTGCAGAAATCGAAACCGCATGTTCCACTAAGTATATACACCAAAATGTACTGCATTTGGCCTAATAGAATTCCCGCTAGCGAGCTCTGAACACCTCACGTTATTTCTTGCCCACCCGGTACAAGACATATTTCTGGCAAAACTGTTTAATATTTTTCAAAACAGTTACCTTCTGAGGCTACATACTTATTGCAGCGTTTTTACAAGTTCTGGAAACATGCTTTAAAGTCTTAACCCCTCCAAATTCGGTTGTAACGTTCTTTTTCATGTCCTCTGTATGGGTAAGAGGAAACAGTCTGGTGGAAATAAATCTGGGGAATAGGGAGGCTGATATAGCTTTACAATTACGTTACTGACTAAGAATTCCTGAACAAGCACTGCTGCGTGCGGCCTGGCATTATTGTGCGGTTAGAACCAACTCCCTTTTGCATGAAATTGTGGTCGTATTCAATGGATTGTCTTAATCAGACACAGCAAAATCTCCCTGTAATATTTCATGTTCATTGTTTGTCCAGGCGGAAGAAATTCCTTATATGGAGGGTGATTCAGATAAAATGAGACGACTTTAAACGCCGCGTATGACCTTGACGGAATGTGATTTGCATGACTCGTCCACTATTCATGGGGATTAGCTTTGTATACACTTGTTGCTGCTATTTGGGACATTTCGTGCTGAAACATGGCTTCCAAAAGCACAGCTGTTTGGCCTTTCCGACGCTAACTTCAGTCTTTCGTGCATTGTGGGATTATGCAAACGAAATGGTATTGTGGTATCCAAAGCTACCGTGGGTCGAAGAATCAAAAAGAACAAATTGCGAGCAGAGAAGCAGACCAGAAACAAGCCCCAGCCAACACGCCCAGCTCAGGTGGTGCGAGAAATCCGGTCTGAAGTGCTGAAAGAAAATCTCCCCACACAGAGAAGTCTAGCCCAAAGGAAAGGTATTTCACAGGCAACAGCCTCCAGAATAATTCATGACAATCTTGGGCTGGAGCGACGTCATAAAGCGCGCGGTCACAGACTGTCGGCCAGGCACGTGCAGGAACGATTCACCAACGCCAGAAAACTGTATGAAAACCATCTTGCAGGTGACCATGGAAGTGGGTTGTCTCCTTGGATGAAGCCTGGGTGTACCTCGATGACACCAATAAACCCAGGGCAATTTACTATCGCGAAAGAGGGGGCAAGGCCAGGTCCGATTTTGTCTGAAGGTGCAAGGAAAAGTTTTCAAAGGGCTTCATGGTGGTTGCCGGATATTGCTCACGTGGACTGCTCACGATTCGTCGAGTTCCTGGAAACTGTAAAATTAGTGCAGCTTACTTCCAGGGTAATTTAATGGAACACATATATGGGCAGGATATCCCACGTCTGTACCCTGGTGAGCAATCAAAAGTTTGGATCCACATGGAGAAGGCGTCAAGCCACACTGCCAAGTCATCTGTGGCCTACTACAGGAAGATGGAACAGGAGACGGGCATACGAGTTATTCCCTTCTCTCATGTGCCTGTAAAATCTCCTGACGCATCACCGATGGATTTCTGTGGTTTTGGTCTCCTGAAACAACGGCTCGGAAGTCGCCGACCAAGAACCGTTGATGGGCTCTGGAAAGTGTGTCAGCAGGTGTGGAACGAATTTCCCATGGAGTCCCTCAAACTCAGCCTATTTCAGTGGAAATTACGGTGCCGGGCGATAGTCCAACAACGTGGTTCTCACATCGTACACAACCGATGGCGGCGCCATGGTATTACACCATCGTAACAGAACTGCAAAGTCGTCTCATTTTATCTGAATCAATTGAACTGCAAAGTCGTAGATAGTGCCAGTGCTCTCAAAGAAAGTGATCAGCATTACGTTTGTTCTTGACTTTTCAAACCAGAATTTCTTTTTTTCGCGGAGCAGATGTTGGGGAACTTCATGCTCTGGCGTTCTGTTTCGGGGTCATATTGATAGCACCAGGTTTCGTCCCCTGTCACAATTGAAACCAGAAAGTTCGGGTCCGCATCTGCGGCCGCGAGAAATTCCTGAAATTTGTGATCGTGCAAAGGAAATGCAGGAATAATTTCGTTACCCTCATTGTTTATAAACCATTTTCCAGTCATTTTAATTCCTTATTTCTCTATTTAGCAATGGTTAAAAGCGAAGTTCGTCATTTATGTGTCGTTTTCGTCCTCTTTTTGTGACCCCTTCAATTGTTCTAGGGTCGCAAGTCCACAATTGAACAAAATTTTGCTGAGAATTTTGCTGAGAATACTCCTTAACAAAGCTTTATAAATCATTATATGATTAAAATTCATCTTTAAAATCCATCGCACATGTGACTTGAACATTCGACGCGACCGTCGTGCACAACTCTTCCCTTCACGTAGCAGGAAGTGACGTCATTCCGGGACTGAAAAATCGTACACGGTTCCGTGATTGTAGCCACAGCGTTATTCATTTCCAACCTTGTACGAGGTGCGATCAAATAGTTCTGGGACTGGTTGCGCATCTCGCCAACAAATGGCAGCACAAGTCCACAAATACAGTAAATTAGGCTATAGCCCTAACATTCATAAATCAGATTTTTAAAAGATTTTGTTTCATGTGCATTGCGGACTGAGAAAATACTGCTATTTTGACCACGTATGTGAGGTCGTCTGCGATTTTATTATGGATTTTAAATTTGAGAACGAACAAATTCGAGCAACGAGTAATCTCAGGGAGGACAATAAACCCTTTCATCAAGCTCTCCTCACACGTGAGTTTCTTACAAAAAATTCAAATATAAGTTTTCTGTAACTTTCCTTTCCCTTGTCAATAATAAGTTACACAGTGAGTTCATTCTTTTTGCGTGGGGTTGCATGTAAAAAAAAAACAAAAAAACAAAAAAAAAAAAACACAACCACCTAACGGTTGTTAAAGTAAACGATATATATGTTGCGATATATATGATTCGTACAATTAAAAATCGATATATATGTGCAATTAAAATCTGATTTCTCGTTGTACAAGATAAGGCGTTCCAACTTTTAACACTATTTTAAGGAGAAAAGCGTTGAAGAAAATTTGAGATAACAGATGTGGGCATAAACTTTGCGTTTTACTGGTTCTATGGGCATCAGAAAGCCAGGATCTTACAAAATGCAACGGGTGTTTGTTTAGCTGTCCTCCACTTTCGCCCCTAAATTTTTGCCCGTTCCACTTTCGCCCCCGAAGTCCACTTTCGCCCCGGCGCCATTATATGGTAATTTTATCGCCAATATATTTTATCGAGGCCCTGAAGAGAGGCTAAGGCTATACGCAAGTAACTTGAATACAACATAGCCAGGATTTCAAACTGTGATGGTACTTCAAGCAATGTTTTTCACGAATAATCACCCAATTGTTTCAAGTGGTTTTTAGTGGTAGGCGATTCCCTGAAAAATTGAATCGTTTAATAATCAATTAATTAGAGCGAAGCGTCAGCGAAGCTCTGTTATCAGGCGAAAATCAAAATTCTTTGTGCGCATAAAACTTTTGAACCAGAGAACATAGACAAATGAAATTTTGCACACAGGTGGACATGACCATCCTGACGGCCACTAAATAAAAATTTTAAAAATCGGTTCAGCCATCGAGGAATAATCACCATTTGGCTGTTCCCATTGAAATGCATTGAAAAAAATGTAAACAAACAATTGCACGCGCTAATAGATTTTTCAACATAGGAAATATGGCGAAGCCCTTCGCAAATTTTTTTCTGCACCATCGATTTTTGAGACCATTTTATCGAGTTCTGAGACCATCATCTGTTTTTTTTCATTCATCGCTTCTTGAACCCATAATCTTCGATTTAAGGTGTAAATTGCTTAACAAATACATAAGAATAACTCAGTGACCTTGATTCTTTTTTACGTAGACTTGCATAGTAAATTTTTTGAAAGAGATTGCCATTTTTTCGTGTAACAAGGATTAGAGTCTAGAAACCATCTTAGTGAGTTACCATTCTGTATACTGGTTGAGTTCGACAACTACACTGGTCCGTGTCTGTATGACAGTGTCGTTCCGATTACACCTGTCTCTGTTGGATTCAAGAAAAATGGCGTGAGTTGTTCACGTAAACAGTTTCCGTTGAAAGTGGCGTACGCAATTACTGTGCATAAAGCTCAAGGAATCACTGTCGACAAAGCAGTGATTGATATTGGTGACACTGAATTTGGGTTTGGTTTAACGTATGTTGCGCTTTCAAGAGTGAAAACCATTGATGGTCTTCTAATTGACCCAGCTTTTCCGATTTCGCGACTGTTGGCAATCAATAAGCATTCTTCGTGGATCGTTCGGCGCGATGAAATTCAAAAATTAAAGTCATTACTCTGATCAAACCATAAATAAACGTTGAAATTTGACAATAAAAGCTTCGCTCTTTTATTGGATAAGATTATCGCGCTCCGCGAGTCGCAGTCCGCCCTAGTTTTTATGCAATTTATTTTTGCATAGTAACGATTAATCGATTCCAGGATTATTTTTTGCATTATTGTGAAAAATTGAATCTATTTTAAAAAATATTAAAATTCAATCTGTTTATTGTAATTTATTTCCATGGTTAAAAGAGTAGCAAAATAAACACATAGAAGAAGCCATTCATGAATTTTTCTTTAATAACAAACAAATCAGAAATATTATAACAATGTATTGTGAAGCAGATAAAAAAAGTTAGATTGATTATTTGGTATTAAACTTCAGTTTACTGTCCTTGTGGGGTGGTACTTGTTCAAAAATTTTTGAAAACCGTAGGCCTATAATAATCAGGCTAACGACTACTGTGCAAACCATGGAATTTTAAATGAATGAAACATAAATGATTTAATAAATATTATATATTATATTATGTGTTAATATATTTATGTTTTGTGTAATAATTATGATGCGAATTATACTAAAAATAACAACTATATTAAATTACATGTACTACTAAAATACCGGGAAAAGTCCGTTTTTTTTATTTTCTAAACCCTATTATTTCTTTTAAAACAATTTAGATTTTAGGAAAGCTTTAATTTAAATCGTTCTTAATTAAAAGGAGAATTTCGTGGGTTAGGTTAGGTAAGTATTCTAAATAAGTGAATTCTTAGTTTTCTATTTGGCTTGTTAACCTTTCTGTAGGGTCTGTTTTTATGAAAGTGGGTCTTAAAAGTATTTTTGCAGGAGGCGAGTGTGGAAGGGGTGAAAGTGGAAGGAGCCAACTTCACGGGGCCAAAGTGGAGTGAACCTTTGTTTACAGTCAATGCTAAATAAAGCTCTTTTAACCTGGCATATCCGATTAAATTATCTAACCTAGGAATGTTATAAGTTACACAAGTTTCTGATATCGAAGTGTATTTAGAAAAGGCCAAAGCAGATCGTATTACGTTATTATAAGCTATTTTAACCCTGTTTATCTAACCAAAGGACTTTTGAGGCAGCTGACCAAAATATAATGTCGTATTCTACTTTAGGAATCAGTAAGACCTTGATTATTTTAATAATTTCATTGCGGTTTAAAATTTTACGTAAACTGGAGAAAAAAAAGTTTTAGGCGATTCAAATCTAGTATCAATAATACAATGTCTGTCAAAAGGTGACTGTCAAAAGTAATGCCCAGAATTTTACATGTTTTGATAGGACCTTGCTTTTCTCTGCCAATAAGCAGAATATTTGTTTTGGATTCATTGAACATTAATCCGTGAGCCGTATACCAAGCACTTAATATTTTTATATCTTCACGTATTTGTTGAAGAGAATCTTTTTCGGAAGAACTAAAGGCTTTATATAAAATATTATCATCAACATAAGAGCTGATACGGCAATTTAGTGGCAAATTAAAAATATCCATTGTTGCTACTGCAGTTGCTGTTGGTGTACCTTGTAGTAGGCCTCTTGTAGAGGGATGTTCCGTAGCCCGATTAGATTCTTCAAGGTAATTTATTCTATCTCGGAAGAAGTCCTGGACATGATTTATGATAACCTGGTCAATGGCCAAGCCTTTCAAGTTCGTTAATCGAAAGATGCCTGCCTATCGATGGTATTGAACGCCTTCGAGATATCCGTATTGACCAAGTAACTAATTCTTCCGTTATTAATAAAACTGATGATATAATGAAAAATAGTAAATAGTATATATATTATCGGCGTTTTTGGTGTACCGCCAGCTTGATTCATAGGTATAACGGCCCAAAGTGGGCAAAAATTACTTTCTCCGATATTTTAGCAATTGAGGTTAGATAGGTCGATAATTTGTTATATCCTAAAGTGACCATTTCTTATAGATTGGTGTAATTTAAGTTTTTTTAAAAATCCAATGAAAAGTGCTGAGTAAAAATAATCATGTGAACCAACATTTGAAATATTGCGTTACCAAACTGGCCCCAGTTTTTCATTACTGTAACTGTTAATGCCCCATCTCTGGTAGAGGTTTTATTATTGCTCCGTTTGAAAATAGTTCTTATTTGAGAAAGCGAGAGGAGTGAGCCAGTAATCTGTTGAGACTCTAATCGATTAGTAGTACCGATGTTATGGATCATCCTTTGATTATTTGGGTTGTCAATCCATCTAAGATATTGTTCACTAAGATATATCGGAAAAGATTGCTTGTTTCTTTTAAATGAACGTACGCATTTCCATGTATCAAATCTCTTTGTTCTTACATTCAGTATATTGCTACGCTTAGCTTGTCGAATTAGTTGTTTGAAAGATCGATTTGCATTCTTAAGTGCTTTCTTGTTATATTCGGAGGGATTAGACCTAAATTTAGCATAACATTGTTTCTTGCTCTTCCACGACTCAAGCACGTTATTGACTTCCACCATGGTCGCTTGCTGTTTTTTAATTTAACATTCTTTATGACCAATCCAAATAGAATTAATGCCTATCGGATATTACCTTTTAGGATGCCAAACATTGTATTAACAGATCGAGTTTCACTATATTTGGTCCACTCAATTGAGGGATACATCTCTAAATTTAATGCAATTAATTTCTCTAAAATCATAAACCACTCGTGAAGAATTGTTAACGGTAAGCTTACTTTTTCCTTAAATGAACCAGCCCCGAAACTTTTTTGATCGCGCATCTTATAATGAGCTATGTGTGTGCAAGGCTTTTTCTACTACAGGTTGGAAAATCCCGTGTTAAGAGCTTTGGACATTTTATTCTCTGGCCGGCAGAGCGGCGCTGCGAACACTGTAGTGGGGCGAAATTCTATCGCTCACTGTGAATTAGTATAGGTTTTCTACTTACTGACTGAACTTTTTCTCAAGTATTTTAAGGTTTTTGTTTCCAAAAATCCGTGTAAAATGAAAACTTGTTTTGTGACGAATTGCAAAACGAGTTATATGTCGTTTGATCCGAATATTATCATCCGCATCCACCTCAAACTCTTCATCTATTTGCTTGCAGCTGTCGGTGTATTTCGGTTTAACACTCTAGGATGATAATGATATTCGTCCTCACTCCTGGTCATGGCTGAATTTAGTTATAGTCTTGTAATAGTTGCAAAGTGTGGTGGTGGTCTATCTTGCTGAAACCAACATGTTGACCGCTCTGATAGAGGAAGTTCATCAAGAAAATCGAACACAACAGCACTGAGAATCAGGTCTCGATACTGTAATCTGTCAAAAAATTACAGTCGGTTAGAGCATGAAACTTGCTCTTTTAATATTAAGACAATACATACTAATAAATTGGACATTAAGAAATGCTGATGTTTTTAAGTTGCAACGAAACGCAAAAGTTAAAAGCCTAGTTTTGATTATAGCAAAAAACAATATCCTATCCTAAATAACAATTCTACCTATCGTGTCAACCTTAATTCAAATTTTGTACATTGGGAAATAAGTTTTTCTTGCAAAACTGGTATAAAGAAAAGTTGTTTGTTTCGACTATCCCTACTGCCTCTACAATTTGGCAATGGAATTAATTTTCACCCTGTAAGTAGATAGATGAGTACTTGAGCAGTAGTGCGTCGACAAAGCGATTTCACGTGCGTGTGCGGATGTCAATAATGCCTAAAAGATGAGCAGAAAGTAACGATATATTCATTCTTGACAAATCGATTTTCATATGACATGCCATTATCTTGGCATTCTTTCGAGTCACTGTTTTAGCACGTGAATTTGACTTAAAGGGGTCCACGAAAAATGCTGAAAAGTTGATACGCCCGAGCTAAGACTTTGATGGTCATATTCCTTTATTTCTGTAAACAGAATTTGAAGCGGCGTTTTCAAGTTATCGTGCAAACGGCGGAGAGCCGGACAGACGGCTGGATAAACATATAGACTAGTAAAGAATAATAATTGGATGAACATATCCAATGAAACACCTAAGAGTCCGTATTACATGAAAATTAAGTAAATGACATGTCTCCCTATTAAAAGTCTCTGATACGAACGGATCAACTGCTAACCTCTAGTTGGGACCAGCTAAAAAGTTATAAGACTCTCTACGCTGACAGCAATGTGAGGACATGCTAAGATATTTCAAAAGTATGGCACCACTGTGTCCCAACCATTAAACAAATCGTTTTAGTAATAAAATTTAGAAACCTTAATTGGTTTTATTTTTACTGTGGGTTTTCTAGTACGCAACATAGAGCCAAATCCTGAATAAAAAGGAAGATGATTCACTTTTTCTTTATCGTTGCAATATTTTTTTCCGTTTCATTTCCTTTCTGCGGGAAAGTAAACGATATCAAAAACGAACTCAAGATAACAAAATGCGGAAGTTACAATCACAATGAAAAATAAAAAATTTTTTGACGGTAATATTTACACGTTTATCTCAGTTTGTAACAAAATTTGAATGAAGGTTGACACGATAGGTAGAATTATTATTTAGAATTGGGTCTAGGATAGGCTGTAATCAAAATTAGACTTTTAGCTTCTGCGTTTCTAACTGTCTAATTTATTACTACGTCTTGTCTTAATATTAAAAGACTCTACCTGACTGTAATTTTAATTAATTAAAGAAATTATCCAATACGTTTGTGTCGTTTGATTTAAATCTTCAGCTAATATTCATCTGGTATTCGTTGGATAGCACTAAATTCATGAAAAAGCTGTAGTTATTGAATATATTTATCTACTAAATAAGTTCAACTTCAATACTTGTCTATAATATAAGGACTGGGGAGTTTGAGAGAATTTATAGCAAGATTTAAATTTAGATTTCTACGTCTGCTCTAATTTAGATAAACATTCACTCAAATAAATACCAGGATTATTTTTTTCATTTAAAACCCACGCGTAAAACGTATAAAACTTTTTATGATAAGACAGCACAAACAACCCCGGAATTCCTCTCCGACGGGTTCACCCGACTAGTCACGCGTTGGCACAATGCGTGGAAAGGCATGAAGACTATGTCGAAAACTAAATAGTGCACTACATAGAGGACAAATATGAATATCAGATACAGAAAGAATTTTGAAAATCGGCTAACAAATAAAAAACGTTACGGAGCAGGAGGCAAAAATTCTTGAACAACGCTTGTACATCATGTAGATGTTTAATAATTATTACGTAGAGATGTGGCGCGATCTGTTAAGCTTCTTCACGGCTGTATGCTCACCGATTTTTGAAATAGATAAAAATACTGAATAAAGAGTTTGCTGAAGCCTTGTGAAAGGCCGTATTTGTGAGTGTAACCTCTTACGGCGGAATATACATAGAATTCTAAAAAAACTGCTTTATGCACTACTTCCCATTAAATCCTCATTAGATGGGAGATAGTGCATAAATACAGTAAGACGTTGGGTTTTTTGAATCAGAAATTCGATTTATGATTGACTTGTTAATAAAATAAGCAGACAAGTTGATGCAATTAAATTACAAGAAAGCTTTATTCAAAGAAGAATAAAAATGAATGAAGAATATACATATTGAAATAGCGAAACAGCTTAAGATAATAACTGGAATTTACAATTAGACCTTTTCATGGGCTTCTTAAAAAATATGATAGGTTCTAAGTTATTTACCATTTACAAACCTAGCGTCAATAAACTTCTGACATCCAGTAATTTGGCTAAAAACACAGTGAAAAGTGCATAAAGAGGGTTGCAGGCTAATGAAAATAGATTTACTGAGTACGAGCACTACAAAGAAGGGGTACTCAAAGGGTCAACAGCATATAGAACTTTCCTGAAGGCTGTAGAAACGCCTAGAATGCTTTGCATCAGGCTTTAAAAGCACCGTCCACGCGACAGAGCACAGTATTCGTGTTGTTTTGAACTATGGGACATGGTAAACCAATAGGAACATGTATACGGCAAAAAATTATACAGCAGTTCCAGAATAACAAATCCCTGCGAGCTATTGCCCATGAATTATCAGTTCCACTCACTCTCTACTGTTAATGGGATCATCAAGCGTTTCAGAGAAATCGGGAAAACAGAACCAGGGACTGCACCAGGCAAGCAGCGATTATTGAATGTTAGGGACCTACGAGTATTTCGACGTTACATTGTAAAAAACAAGCATGCTCCCATAAGTGAAATGACTGTTTGGGCTCGAGAATATTTTCATATACCCATATCCGAAAGCACAGTCCGCCGTCATATCAGAAGATGCAACTATTAATTATACGCTACAATGAGGAAGCCGGGTAGCTAAGCGTCTCCGGGTTGCATGGGCCAGAACCCATCTAAAGTGAACCCTTGCTCAGTGGAATAGTGTTCTGTGGTCCGACGAGTCCACCTTTGCAGTGATGTATGGCAACAACGGTCGCAAGGTGCTAAGGACCAAGACGAAAGTAATCATACCGACTGTTATCAGAGGAAAGTTCAGAAGCCTGCATCGCTGATGGTGTGGGGCTGCATCGCTATATAAACATTCTTCAACAGCATCTGCGTCCATCCCGCTAAAAGTTGTTCAATAGAAGACCAAGCATCTTTCAGCAGGATAACGCGAAGCCTCATACTGCTCGGAACACCAATGCTTGGCTACAACAGCAGCGTTTCAGCGTGCTTGACTGGCCTGCCTGCAAGCCTAGATCTGTCACCCATTGAAAATGTATGGCGCATTTTAAAGCGAAAAGTCAGACAGCGGAAGCCTCGAACACTGCAGAAGTTTCGGGCGTGTATTTCCGAAGAGTGGGACAAAATTCCAGCAGAAATAACGCAGAAGTTAGTGTCCAGCATGCCTCAACGACTTCGGAGCATCATTCGTCGGAAAGGTGACGCCACTCAGTGGTAATGTGCAATAAACGGTACGGTGTACGAAGTTCATTGCAACGTGTTGAAAACGGAACATTACAAAAAGTCGCTTATTTAATTTTCTCGTTTTCTTTTTTATGTTAAAATGCTATGTCACAGTTGTACTAAAGCTCTGTGCACTCAATAAAGTAATTTTCATTTGTTTGCCATTATCCAAAATTCTGTAGGTGTCCGAAGTTCATTGACGCTAGGGTTGTACATTCATGAATTTAGCAAAAGTAGGCAGGTTGTATCTAAACTCAAGTCACAAACTTCTGGTGGTGATTCCCCACAGCGAGATGAAATCAAGTACACATAAACATAGTTTGGATAACGAACCGTTTATGAGATTTCCGCAGTTAAAATTGAAGTTTCAGCAGCTGGCTTTTCTACTCTGTGGACGGCTGATGACATGTGGAGAAGCTTCAATAAATTCTTGAAATAACCTTCCATTTATTGGTTATTAACAGTTGCGTCTGCTAATAACTTCAGGTGTACCTAAACAACCATTCGGGGGGTGAAACAGGCACTGTAGTAATGGGCCTTTTTCAAATGAGAAAGCGCGAGATTATGGCCGCGCTCACGCTTGATCGATAACGAGGCTGCGAAGGAATGAATGCTTATTCAGTCCCTTTTTTAAATGCACTAACACAGATATCATTGAAGGATGTAAAAGAAATTGTTAGATCCAAGACTTAAGGAACTGAGAGAATTCTGGAAACTGTTGATCAAATCAGGACATACAGGGTGTAACTAAAGATGTGTTACAAACTTTGGGGAATGATAGAACTCGTCAAAATAATCATTTTTTGTTCTATGAGTTATAGCCACAACTGCATCGTTTAAGAGTTATAGACACTGTTCAAAATGACGTCTTCAGCATCAATGCAGGCTTATGACACACCCCTTTCTGAATTATGGTATGGTCATGTAAATTTTTAAAGTAACATGACCACTCCATCACATTACCATGCAAGCAGATCCTGCACACTAAAAAATCTAACGTGTGTGATCGCTTCCGGATATGGACTACACCTTTAACGAGTGCACTGACATGTTGTTAGTGTACGGTGCTGCAGACGGTAATGGAAGGGCTGCTTGTCGTCTGTACAGACGGCAGTTTCCACAACGTCGTCAGCCAGCTCACACAATGTTTGCTCGGCTTGTGCGACGTCTACGAGCAACAGGAAGTGTAGCTGTGATGCGTGGGGAGCATGGTCGCGCTCGCACCCGTCGTACCGCTCAATTCGAAGAAGCTGTGCTTCGTAGAGTTCACGAAAGACCAACATGTAGCACCCGTGCGCTTGCACACATCATGAACACAGATCACATGTCTGTTTGGCGAGTTCTGCATGACCAACTGTTTCATCCGTTTCGTATGCAACGAGTGCAAGCATTTGGAGCTGCTGACTTTGCACCACATATGGCATTCTGCAGATGGTTTCTTGCACGTTGTAGAGAGGAACCAGCATTCCCACAGCAGGTGCTGTTCACTGATGAAGCAACCTTCACCAGGGAAGGCATTTTCAACCACCAGGATATCCATGTTTGGGACTGTATCAACCCACATGCCATTTCGACAAGGAGCTTCCAGCAACGATTTTCTGTCAACGTGTGGGCTGGTATTGTTGGCAATCGCCTCATTGGGCCGTACATTCTCCCAGCTCGTATGAATGCACAAACCTACCTCGTCTTTCTTCAGGAGGTGCTGCCTGAACTGTTGGATGACATACCTCTTAACATCCGTCAAGTAATGTGGTTCCAACATGATGGTGCACCTCCACATTTCTCACAGCATGTCCGGGCCTTCCTCACTGATACGTTTGGCGATCGTTGGATTGGACGGGGTGGTCCAGTTATCTGGCCGCCACGATCACCGGACCTAACACCATTGGATTTCTTTGTGTGGGGCCACCTAAAGTCCCTGATCTACGAAACAATGGTTAATTCAGTGGAGGAACTCATCGCACGATTGGCTGTAGCAGCAGACAACATCAGGGACTCCCAGCAGATGCTGCAACGGGTGTCTTGCAACGTACAGCGACGAATGCAAGCCTGCATTGATGCTGAAGGGCGTCATTTTGAACAGTTGCTATAACTCTTAAACAATGCAGTTGTGGACCAATGTTCATAGAACAAAAAATGCTTATTTTGGCCAGTTCTATCATTCCCCAAAGTTTGTAACACACCTTTAGTTACACCCTGTATATACAAATTTTCAGTTCCTTCTTCAATGATGATCATTATTTCAAATTCATTTGACAAATGAGGTTTATTTTGTCGTCGTTGTTGTTGTGCTGTTGAATAACCCGCAATAGACTACGTTCTTTTCAACTCAGGCGCCTGAGTCCAAAATGCGCCGTTTTTATTCTTCATTTTTTCACGAAAGCCTTTTGATTGTACTAACCTGGTTTCATGTGGTGTACGCTTTTATACGTCTGTGAAATTTGTAAGTCTTCTATGTCCTCATTTATCCAAGTATTGGCTATTTTCAATTTTGACATATATTTTAAAAATTTTCCTGTGAGCCTATTGGGGTTTATTCTTTCAAGATTTTCATAAAAAACTATTCTCCTTTTCCTAACAGTACAGTATGAGTAAAATTTTTAGTATGTGTGTATACTTCATTGTTGCGACGTACTTTAAATATTGACCCCAACATTTTTCTTAATATTTTTCTTTCAGCTACTTTCAGTTCTTGAGTTAACATTTTTTTGATCAGGGTCAGACACTTAACTGTATAAAGTGCTTCTCGGGGTATTACTGTGGTTTAGTGCCAAAGTTAGCGTTGAATGATATTGACTTCTTATAGATGCCTTTGGTGAGGAAATAGGCCGATTTCATCTTACTGACTCTTGCTTTAAAACCTTTTTTCTCTGAACAGTTTTGTTAAATTATCCTAAACACTTGAACTTTTATTTATTCTGTCAAATTGTCATATTGGGTAGTCTTGACGTTCGTCATAAACTTGGTTTTTGGAAGGAGATTCTTAAACTATCTCTTTTAACTTTTTGTCATGTTTTATTATTTGCCAGTGCGTTTACATTTATATTGTGTTACGTACCGTTTTTTTTTTTGACGGATTTACGGGTTTTTAAGCTTTGGTTATATGAAAAAAAATAAAAAGAGATAATAAAAGATTTTTCTTGGATTTCTCCAGAAACTAAAAATTTTTTTTTTTCCTTGTTGTTTCTGGTTATTATTTTTTTTACAGAGTTGTGATTACGTTTTGTTTTTTTCCAATATTATTGTTGGATGTGCGTGCGCGCTTTCTGTTCACTTCGCTTTTCGTGTACTATTGTTTGAGTCTTTACGCTGTATTTGGTAGCTTGTCTTTTTAGAGCATCTCGTTTAGCTTTTTCGGAGAGCGCGAGTTTCGTGTCGCGTGTCAGCATGGCATTTAAATAATTTTTTTCCGAATTTTTTTGGGAAGATTTTTTAGTTTTTTGAGTTAGTGAGGCAGTCTAGCCTGGAACTTGACGGTTGTGGTTAGCGAGCGTCTTTCCGTCGGCTTCTGCTCCAGAGCGGTAGCAAGTCTCCTACCTGCGTCATGTATTGAAACGAAGCATCTCTTACTTTTATTTCTTCGAGCCGCGATGGTTCGGGCCTCGTTTATCGTGTCCGGCAGCCGCCGTTCTTCCTTTCATGAAGGTTAGTTCCTTCGACGTTTGTCTCCTGGAAGTTGCTATTTTTCCCCAATGAAGCTGGCAGATTCCTTCGTTGGGTATGTAGTGCAAATGGAGTGGTTTTCGTCTGGGAACTGTTGTTGATGGAATTATCGGCGATGGACATTTACTGGTCAAACTGTTTGGTGCGTGATGCGGTTTTCTCTCCCTGGTTCTCCGGCTGATACGAACAGTTTAATTTTGTCCTTCTATTATGGCTGTTTACCGAGCCCTGTTTTGTGAGAGATTCTCTTGAAAGACTGTGTCTACCTTTTTTTCCTTGTTTTTGAATTCTACTTTTTTATATTATTTTTTTATTTTTTATTTTTTCCAGGACCTTGCTCGCGTTGATGTCTGCGTTTTCCCCTCTCCTGTGACCTTTCGTTATTCGTAAGTCTTCTCATTGTCCGTCCCCTTCACTCTGTTTTTTTGTTGTAGTTCCTTATGTGTTTTAGATCTAATGGGTTTTTTTTTTTAGATTATAATTTTGTGTGTCGTCTTTAGGTATTGTCTGGAGGAGGTTCCTGGCCCGTTTTTTTTATCAAGCTCTTTAATTTTTATTTTTCTGTTTATCTGTACACAAAATTGAATTATTAATTTTTTCTTTATTCATTATTTTTTCTATTTTATTTTTCCTTTTAAACTTTTTTTTATTTCCAATTTATATTTTTTTCTGACTATGTTCTAAGTCTTGCTATTGTTTCAGCTTTGACGTTTTTCCTTTAATCTTGTTTGGCTTATGATGTTCGGCAGGTACCTTTTATTTCCTCTTGAGCTTCGCCTTTTGCGTCCAAAGCCGTTTACTACCTGATGTCTTCCTATTTGCTCCCCGGCCGATTTTTCGCCTGATCTGTCTTTTCGCCGGTATGCTTTGCGCCACTGCCTTACTCATTTGTGACTAGACGTCGGACTTCCTGTAGCTGGCCCTTCTCCATTCGTGCAAGACTTTAAGTTTTTTTTACTCCTGTAATTCTAGCATAGTCTCTCTTTATTGATCATCTGTCCTTTAATCTTTGTTGTAATAAAGAAAAATATTTATTTGGATTTTTTTTTTTAATTTTTTTTTTCTCCCAACCATTCTTACAAATCTTAATTTGGGGCTTTGTCGGACGGGTTTTATGTGGGTTGGTTTTAGCGCTGTGGTCGGTGTCGATTTTCCTATTACTTTATCCCTTACTTGTTGAACCATTTATTGATTCTTTAAGTAAGGTTATCAGGATTGATTCGGTGTTCAGGGTTTGTTTTGCCTTTGTTTGCTACTGGTTTAATTTTTTTTTTTTATAGATTAAGGGAGGGTATTTCTCTTATTTTTCGGTTGGTGTTTTCTCCTATTATTTTTGGCTGTACGTGCGGGTAAACGCAGAGTGCCTTTACTAGCACGTAACAATTGTTACTTGCATACAGATATGCAATATGTAAAATGTTAATAAGATTAATTAATTAATTGATTGATTAATTGATCTTGCCAAATTGATATAAAAATATAACAAATAATAAAAACAAAAAATGAAAATAATAAAATAATAAAAAAATAACATCCCAATATAATTTTAATTGATCTCAATTAATAAAATTTATTATACAAAAGGTATATGTTCTTTATATCAAATTTTAATATTAATTAACGAAATAAATAAATAAATAAATAAGTAATGATAGTATAGTGATTTTTGAAGTGATTTTCTTTAGTCATTCGTTTTGGTCTATTTCGCAACACAAATTTATTTGGAATAGCCGATGCCTTAAACCAGTTAAACCAATCAAACACAGCTGATTTCTTAAGAGCACTATCCCCGTACGCCGGTTTCAGTGCTTGCAGTGTCTCCGTAGCACTTTTTCCAAGCTTGAACATGAATTTGATGTTTGCTCTCTGGTCAAACTGTGACATCGCACCAACGTGTGTTACACCCTCTTACAAGCACACACTATAGCTCCCGAATGACACGTCCGAACACGATCCAACCACACGTGCGCGCGTTTGGGATGTAGAGGGCCCTGATTACAGAACGGCGTTTTCCAGACTTACGGGGCTCACCGGCAAGACTACAATTCCGGGAATTTTGATAGTCCCTTAACTTATTGACTTATCAGCTATGCATATTAATCTGATTACCAATGAGTGTAATGTCCTTTTGATGTTCAATAAATATCCATTACTACTTTATACAGGGTAGTCCATTTAAGTGTAGGCATGGAAATATCTCGAAAACAAAGCATTGTACAAAAAAATGTCCAAAATCAAAAGTTAATTACTTCGCCGGGAAATTCATTAGCCAAAAAATTAGCCTTCCCCCTTGTGAGGGTGGGAGCGGGGGTAACTTTGAAATCTTAAATAGGAACCCTTATTTCAATGGTATATTCAGATTGTACACAACATTCAAAAAATGTTTTATTCTTGGTGTTTTTTCAATTGATCCAACTGTTTAGGAGACAGAGGCTCTGAATGTGTGGCACTTAAAGTTCTGAACCCAATTTTATCGATGAAGACAAAAAGATGGAGAGTGGGTCTTATTGGGGCCATCCTGATCTTTTTTTTTCTTTACCGGGCCCGATACAACAGTTAATGGATTAGAACAACTACACTGTGTAGTTGGCTAATTTTTAGAACCACTTATATAATTTTTGTCATAAGTAAACAAGAAGTTTATGAGGATGGTATATGAAAGTAGCGGAAGCCCTGATTTAATCTATTTTTACCCTTTTATCTCGCTGGCCAGGTGGCCGAGAGGGCTAGGGCGTAGGCTTACTAGTTCTCGAGTCCGCCTGGTCGTGGGTTCGAACCCTGCCGTGGGCATGGATATTTGTTTGTTTCGGGCTGCGTACAGATATAACTTGTGTCAAAGGCGCAAAATGACCTTAGTAGTCGACGCCAAAAATTCTATTAAACCAACCAACCTTTTATCTCAGTCCCCCCTCCCCAACGTTGACCTTTTGGTTCCCTCTAATTTCCACCCCCGAATCTCCGACCCCAGTGGGCCAATTAAAACCAAACTAATTAGTGAAGGTGCGCATGCCCATTGGGAGCTACATTCCAAATTTCTACTTTCTATCTCAAAAAATGCGGAAATTATGAGGGGGACGGACGGACATTGTGAAAACAATAAGTAGCTTCATTCTTCCGCTACTTAATAAATACTGAGATTAAAAGATTTTTTTTTCATAATTCTGATATATTCCGACGTCAAAGAATTAATTCATATATTATAAGATATTTTTCCGGGGGGGGGGGTCCTAGAAATTTTGGCGTCGACTACAAAGGTCATTTTGCGCCTTTTACACAAGTTATAACAGTACGCAGCCCGGGACAAACAAACATCCATGCCCACGGCGGGATTCGAACCCGCAGCCAGGCGGACTCGAGAACTAGAAAGCTTACGCCCTAGCCCTCTGGCCACCTGGCCGGCATATTTTTCAGGCATTGCGTCAAAAAATGTTTAATTATAAAGCTAAAATTGGACTTGGGTCATTCCATGTCAGTTCAGAGCAGGCATTGGTACTGACCTCTTGGATTTGAATGAAATTTGGTGTATACAATTGCCCTAGGGAGTTGGTAATGAATGCCAAATATTATCATCTTTTTTTCATTTTAATGGAAGTTACGGACATTTAAAATTTTCGAAATTTGAGTGGGGGCCTTATATATGAAGTACTGTAACTTCGATTGTATTTTACTTACAAAGATGTGATTGGTGACATATGAAAACCCTTTAACTGTAGATTCTACATGAAATTTTTAAAATTATATTAAACATGCGCAAATATTTGAATTTAATAAAAATATTTTATTTATGCTAATTTCTCAAATGGTGGGTAATTTTTTTTCGTTAAAAATTATTAATATCTTACACATACTTTAGTAATAACAATACAAAAAAATCAAAACTGAGTTTTGCTCAGTTTTGAAGATATTAATTTTTAAAGCTTGACCTTCAAGCAGCGGGTAGTAGGGACTTGACTACTCGTACAGGGAAAAGAAAGTGTAACCTTGGAACAAATCATTTATTTAACTTTTATTATTTATATAAATAGTTTTATTAATTATAATTACACGAAAAAATAAAATCAATAGTAGCATTTCAATAATAAATATATCAATAGGAAAAATGTTTCTTAGAACTTCATATTTTTTTTCAGGAGTCAGTAATGTATTGAGCACCTGTTAAATAAGAAAATAATTTAGTAAGAAAATATAAATTTGCATTATGATGTCGAATTGTTAGTAATAAAGAAAGTATATTTTCTTTAACTTCTTCAGTCATACATGAGTTACCCTGAAGAACAAGATGAATTGCAGAGGCAGCTGAAGTTGATACAGGCTTCATTATGCAGGGTGATTCAAAAGTTAGTATGCAGTAGTTTAATGCACTTTCTGCAGGGTGTCTTTCTCGCCGGACCACATACCTCTCGATTTCTTCCTTTGGGTTGCCTTGGAAGATAAAGTGTATGCAAATAATCCGCACATTTTGTCTGAGCTGAAGGAGGAAACCACAACTGAAGTTCAGCAAATCTCACCAGCCATAGAGCAGAGTGTTTCACGAGTGTTTTATCTCGTCATCAGGGATTGAATGTCCCTTAAGGTGCTTTTTCTTCTTTGGGAAGTGGTGAAAGTCGCAAGGTGCAAGATCTTTCATCTTTTAACTGCAGTTTTTCATCTTTGAACTGTAGGCGCTGCGACACCTCTTGTGTGCGTCCAAAACTGCCATTCAATCCTTGTGTCGACAACAACCCCGGACTTCCTCTCCGACGGGTTCACTCGAGTGGTCACACGTTGGTGCAGTGCGTAGAATGGGATGAGGATAATGTCGAAAAGTGAAAGCTGCATTACATAGAGGACAAATGTAAGTATCAGATACAAAAAGAATTTTGAAAATCGGTTAACAATATTAAAGTTACAGCCAGGGAGGCATTACTTTTCGATTAACCCTCGTATCTTCTGTATATTTATTGAATTTTCTTAATGAGTTCACATTGAAAGAAATAAAAATAGCTGTAGAATACTTAAGACAATCGGATATTGTCATCAAATTTATATTTCTTACGATGCCTTGTCCATCTGAAGAACTATAACATATGTAGCGTCCCCTCCACCCCCGCAATATATCCGATAATGCCCTAGTGTTCAATGAACAGCATTTGAGGTGGGTGAGAGCAAAGAGTTCGAGACCGAAAGCTAGAAATGACGCCTGATATCGCTGTAATTATATAAGCACACATTAATTTATTGACCTAACCATATAACCATTCCATAACAAATATACAGGTATTGGACATTGAAACTGAAACACCTTCGCAAATAGCACTGGATACCCCCAGGGCTGAATAGAACCTTCTGCTAGGTAATTAATCGTATGCATACCAATGAATTACGTGTCAGAGTTCTTGGTAGTCACTCCAGTAAAAGGGTTCGATAGTAAGCTTCAAATTGTCTGTGCAGAGCGCTATAATGGGAGACATATCCGACTTCAAAAGAGGGCAGATTGTTGGCGCGCGTCTAGCAGGTGCATCTGTGTCCAAAACTGACACACTTTGTGATGTCTCACGTGCTACAGTATCCAGGGTGATGTGTGCATATGAACAGGAAGGACGAACCACGTCCAGGAGGAGCAACTGCAGGAGAAAACGGAAGTTGTCGGAAAGAGACGTCAGGACATTGACCAGGATTGTTGCACGAAAGCGGAAAACCACCGCAGCAGAAATCACCGCAGAAATGAATACACACCTCCAGGAACCTGTGTGCACGAAGACAATCCGTCGTTACCTGCATAAATCCAACATCCATGGCAGGGTTGCTATACCGAAGCCTTTCATCAGTAGTACAAATGCCTCCAAGCGGGTTCAGTGGTACCGGACGCATACAACCTGGACGTTGGATGACCTCAAACGCGCCATATTCTCGGATGAGTCCAGCTACACTGTCTTCCAAACAACAGGGAGGGTATTCGTCTGGAGGAGCCCCTCTGATGCCTACAACCCAGACTGCTTGGCAGCCATAGTCAAACACGGAGGTGGATCAGTAATGGTTTGGGGTGCAAACTGTGCAGGACCTCTACCGATCCTTCCCAAGTCGTGTTGCTGCTGTGCTGGCTGCCCACGGTGCCCCAACACCTTATTAAATAAAGATTTTGGATTTCTACCAGGTGTTTCAGTTTCAATGTCCAATACCTGTACATTGTACTAATACATTCTATTTTATCACTGTACTATCATGGGCGTGCATCCGTGGCCTTTACACGAAACATCATAACGCACTCATCCGGGAACTTCATATTACTTTACCATCATGCTGCTTCACCATATCCCACGTCTGTCGCTCTCACTTTCATCATTGGATTCGAACGTTAAGTTTCTTCACTACAGATCGTACTGCTCCGGTTCCATCATAAATTAGGGTCCGCTTCTTACCTCGCTTGTACAATCAGTGGCCGGACGAATCACCATATTAAGAGAAAAGTATAATAATAATTATTAACAAGAAAACAGTTTATACTTTCAACGATATTTTACTTGTTGCTTTCCTCTTATTAAGTCCCTGTTGTTGACAGACTTGTAGGCGTTATTGGACAACGAATTCCATAGTTAATACGGTCTTATTTCCATAATCGTTCCGTGGGATAGACTATTACTTAAACAACAACAACGTTCTTTACATTTCTTGTCGTTTCAATTCGAGCATCTCCAACATCAAGGCATAGGGCATCTCCCATTACTTGTTAGTCTTCTTTTCTTGATCACTCCTTAGAATGTCTCTCATTCACAACAAAACGGCAAAAACAACAAAAAAACACGCTCTTCAAATTCGCCGAAAACGATCGCAACAATCCTCCGCTGGAAGCTGAGCTATATTCTCGGAAGATACATTAACAATGCAGCTCCAACAGAGGACTATTAACGATCATTCACGGCATATATATTTAAACGACAAGATAAACAAAACAACTTAACGCACTGTAAACAATACCACTCATACAACGAACACACTAAAGCCTGGGTCACACTGGCGTAAAACGCCGCGTAAATACGTCAACGTAACGACGTCATCAAGCGCGGCACCATGCTCTTTACCGGAAGTGACATCACTGGCGTCGTTACGTCGGCGTATTTACGCGGC
>JAHWFO010106262.1:6176-29008 GCA_023313115.1 Rhysida immarginata
AATAGGAAGTTTAACTGGACACGCCCACTCCAACTTTCATTGGATAGAGTATAGTAAACAGTGTGATTAACGATTCCTAATGAATAGAGTAATAGCACCGACGAAGCGAAAATTTCAGACACTCTCGGAAGTCGAAGAAGCCTATGCGAATCCAACGGAGTATGGAAGTCAACAGCATCGATTGCTAGGCTATGTTCGTGGTCCAAAATCATTTGAAGATCTTCGAAGAGTTGTTGGTGTATTGCAAGATACTTTCCAGGAGGCTTCTAAAGCTCTAAGGCTGCTAAAGGACGATGAAGAATGGCATCGTTGCATGCGATGCGTGAAGCAATTGCTTTCCAGATTTGACAACTCAGACATCCATTTGCAGTCATTCTGGCATACTGTAAGTCCCCAGGAACCTAAGCAAATGTGGAATAGTTATGCAGACGCGTTGTCAGAAGACCATCAGGATCAAATCAACTCAGAAGCAACGAATCTTCGAGTGCTGTATCTCACATTAAGAGATTTGGACCAATCTCAGACGAACAATGAACGCCAACTCAAGGATTATCCAGGGATGCCTCAATTGGATCAGTTCGCTGATCAAGAAGTTGAAGCGTTCCAGGATTCAAATCCACTGGTATCGCTGGAGATTGCATACCTTCGGGCAATATTCCAAGAATTGGTGGATCAAATATCGCTCTTAAATGAATAACAGCCGATTGTGTACAATCACATACACTATATGATCACAAATATCCGGACACATGCACGTTTGCGCTCTAGCCACGATTTCATGGAAATCAATAGGGCGTTGCACATCCGTTTGCCCGAATCACAGCTTCCACCCTTCGGGGAAGACTTTCCACCAAATGTTGGTAGGTACTTTCCGGAATGTTCCTCCATTCCTCCCGAACAGCGAGAATCAGTTCAGGTACAGAAGTTGGCCGATGTGATCTGGCCCGCAAGCGTCTTTCCAATTCATCCCACAGACTCTCTATAGGATTGAGGTCGGGACTTTGTGCCGGCCAACCCATTTCTTCGACCCCTGAGTCCGCAAACCACTGCTGTACACGCCTCGCTTTGTGGCACGGAGCATTGTCGTGTTGGTAGAGAAATGGCCCGTTTCCGAAAAATTGCCACAACGTTGGAAGTGCACAGTTGTCCAAAACATTCAGATAACGGTCGGAGTTCATGATTCCTTGCACAGGAACGAGCTGGCCCAGTCCGTACCATGAAAATGAGCCCCACACCATGACTCCTCCTCCTCCAAACTTGACTGTGGGCTCTATGCACTCAGGTAAGAAGCGTTCTCCAGGTATGCGCCAAACCCAAACTCGTCCATCAGATTGCCAGAGTGTGTAGCGAGATTCGTCTGTCCACATTACACGTTTCCATTGGTCCATTGTCCAGTTTCTGTGGGCTTTGCACCACTCCAGACGTCGCTTGGCGTTGACCCTGCTGATGTGGGGCTTGTGGGCAGCAGCACGGCCATGGAATCCCATCGTGTGCAGTTCCCGACGAATTGTAATGGTACTGGCATCATTTGCAGAGGCGTTTCGAAACTCTGTGGCAATTTTTTCCGCCGAGGACTTCCGGTTGCTGCGGGTGACACGACGAAGCACTCGACGGTCTCTGTCCGTTAGTTTCTTGGGTCTACCGGTTCGTTGTTGAACTGTTGTTGATCCCCGGGTCTTCCATTTCATAATGACATCGCCTAGTGTTCACTTGGGTATCTGAAGAAGGCTGGAAATGTCACGCACGGACTTGCCGCATAGGTGACATCCAACGATGGTTCCACGTTGGAACTCACTGAGCTCTGCCGAACGACCCATTCTTGCCAATGTCCAAGCAGAGTTGTGTCTGAAGGTGTGGGAAGCTATTTAAATGATGTGCAAGTCATTATCATGTGACATTGGGCCAATCGATGATCTGTGAGGGGTGTCCGGATATTTTTGATCATATAGTGTATTAAATGCGGTATGCAATGAGACGCCAGAAAGGAGACTCTGTTCTTGGACGGTCCTGACGAGACCGGTAAATCATTTTTGCTGGAAAAAGTACTAGCGACTGTTCGATTGGAAGGCAAAATTGCACTGGCAACGGCAACGAGTGGAATTGCAGCACTTCAGTGTTCAAGCTAGGCCTGGATCTAAATGTAACTTCAATCTGTAATACCCCCATTCAATCGCAACATGCAAAATTGCTATGCAAAGGCAGATCCTGGGCATGCGAGTTACTAAATATATTTATTTTCTTATACTCTACGGGTGTTTAATGTTGCTTATTGCCTCTGCTCGGTTGCGCCGGGCACAACACCTCTGTAATAAAAAAATTACTTACATATTTGCAATGTTACTTTGGCGCGTTCGTTACATGGCGTGTTCGACAACCTTGATATTGTGGGTTCGAATCCTTCAGAATACATTTTTTAAACAGAAACAACTTTGTTTGCCGTCTTCGTTTTGCCTTGACAAGCTCGGGGCGAAGACGGGAAGGTACAAGTTTTATTATACATGTCCGTCTTCGCCGAGCTTAAATATTTACATGACGAATTTGAAGTTCGTAAGCATAAAACTGGTGTATGTTTTTTACGATCTGCACAGAACTGCCACCCTTGCATTCCGTACGGAAACATAAGCACATAATGCAGAGGATCATACCATGGGTGATTTTCTAAAATCCGACGAACTCTATTTTCTGTGCTCTGGCGTAAAATAATATCACGATATGCACTGATTGCACTGTCAGATAAAACTACAGCAACGTTCGAAGTTGTCAGTAAATTGTAGGGTCGACGGTCATTAGGTTGAACGTTTTGGGTATTAGACACTACAACAGCCATTCCGAATAATCAGGTTCAATACAAGCTACAATACTTAGCGGGAATATCGCAGGCAATTCGTTTTAATACCAAGAATACCGTTACAGGCGACTGCACATTTTGTAGAGTTCAAACGTCGACAATTTCCCATTCGCCCAGCTTATGCAATGACAATTAACAAATCCCAGGATCAAACCTTAAACAATCTTGAAAAGCTCGGCGAAGACGGGCATCTCAGCTAGTACTGATCAGAATAAGTCAGCTGACACGATTACAAAATCAATCAGGGACTTCTGGCCCATTGCTTTTAAATTTCATTTTGGAAAAAAAAATTTTGTATCGTGCTCAGCCAATTTTACACCGCTTCAACGGACTAAAAGTGTAAAAGTCACTAGAAACATGTCAGGACTATAGTGGGTGCTCGAACAGCTCAACACCTACATTAGATTTTGAATGCACTGAATCGTTTTACCGGCCATATGCTGACAAGCATTGTACTGAAGCAAAATCACGCCTTTTGAAAGCGTCCCTCGCTTCTTGAACTTCATATTTAGTTTAAGGCCTCGTAATAACTCACAGTGGCTATCGCTATTTACTATGTTACCTTGCGAAATGTAATGAACAAAAGGTTAATTTTAGATATTCTTGATGCGGTCTGAAAACGGAGCATTTTTATTGAACTGATAAGAAATCACGGCCACCCACAACAAAGTAATAAGCCACCAATCTTAGCAGGCAAAGGCACCATGAGATTATGATTTGTGCATTCAGTGCTGCTAACCAACTAATCGGGAAATCAAAAATGACCCTTTACTTTACTGAGTCTTCCTCGTATATATGAAAATTATGTCATAGATGGAAACGCACATAACAATATTTAAAAATTCAAAAAAAAAAAATTTTTTTTTTTTTTTTTTTTTTTTTGTTTTTACTAATTCCGTAAAATTTTGTCATATTTACAGATCTGCAATCTACTTCTTAACGTTTCTGCTGATGACTATGGCGTTCTCAACAAAGAATATGAGGATGGTCTTAATAGTGCTGATGTCCTTATCTCTGGATATGGCAGCAAAGCCATAAAATATCGCACCTCGTATTGGCCCAATGGAGACATTCCTTACAAAATCGATAGCAGTGGTTAGAAATATTATAAAATAATTTTAGGTTACTGTTTATAGTTTAATGAGAATGTTCGATTCTATACGAGGAAAAAAACTTAACAAAAATCGTATGGTCACAACGACGTCATTAGAAAATTTAATACAGTCGCTACATTGTTTGACTGAAGTTTTAATATAGGCATTAGGGTTATAAGCTTATGTTGTTGCAGCTGGAATGGAAATCACTCTGAATATCGTTTGTAAATTTATGTAGTAGGTTAAAACCTTTTCACAGTCGTCAATGTTTTATCCCCGCCGTAATTTGATTTTTATTTCTTTTCCTTGCCATTGTTAATAAACATTCGAGTCTAAATTATTAATGGCGATCAGATCAAAAATCTGATTTTGATGTATTCCATTACATAAATTTGACATAAAAATGATGCATTGTAAACATAATTAAATAAAGCAGCAGTGAAATCATTGACTGCTACGAGGGTTGTACCAAAAGTAAGGTTCCCAATGAGCTACAGCCTCGAGGGAAGGTGCTAGGCTAAATCCGACAACAGTGCCGTGCGCAGTGGTTCCCGCACTCTCGAGCCCCACTCTCGAGCGATTCCTACGGCGCTCAGTGTTCGCTTGGCAGCCGTCAGAGATGGAAGTGTTGATCGCCGCTCCCGCCAAGTGCGAGGTTCGAGCAGTAATCCGGTTTCTCCACGCAAGGAAGTTACCGCCCGTGGAGATTCATCGGCAACTGACTGAGGTTTATGGTGAAAAGTGCATGTCCGTTCAGCATGTCCGAAAATGGTGCAGGGCTTTTGCTGAGGGTCGCACGGAAGTTCACGATGAAGAACGGAGTGGAAGACCGCCGGTTTCGGATTCGATTGCCCAGAAGCTCAACAGTGAGCTGCTGAAAGATCGGAGGGTCACTGTCCGTGAACTTGTTGAACGCATTCCTGAAGCTTCCCACGGCACAATTGAAAGAACTTTAACAGAAACGTTGGGTTATCGCAAGGTGTGTGCTCGCTGGGTCCCCCGGATGCTGACTGACGGACACAAGGAGCAACGCCTTGACTGTGCTCGCAAGTTTCTTCAACAATGTGAGGGGGGAGGAGTGCTTCTTCACGACAACGCTCGACCCCACGTCGCTTGTCAAACACAGGAGCTTTTGAAGAAATTTGGGTGGACTGTTATGCCCCATCCCCCGTACAGCCCGGACTTAGCCCCCAGCGATTATCACCTCTTCCCCAAGCTAAAGGAACACTTAGGTGGCAAACGCTTCAAGAGCGACGATGAAGTCCGAGCAGAGGTCACACGCTTCCTCAACGGATTGGCGGGAGACTTCTTCGACTTAGGAATACAAAAGCTGGAGCACCGTCTTCAAAAGTGTGTCGAAAAAAATGGAGACTATGTTGAAAAATAGACAACAGTGTAAGCTTTTCAACGATGTATAAATTAATAACAATAAACAATGTTTTCTACTTGTAAAAAATATGGGAACCTTACTTTTGGTACAACCCTCGTATATAAAATGTTTTAAGTTAGAATTCTAACCTCAGTAGAACGTCGATTATCCGAATGCCGGTCAGCCGAAACGTCGGTTATCCGAATCGAAGGCGAGGGTAACCCTATCATTTTTCTAGCACGTGGCTGATTTCTGATTTTTTTTAAACTTTATTTTTTTTTTAGTTTACAATATGTGCAATAATTTTTCATTAAAACATTTTTAATCGTGTTGTTTGTATTAATACTGTATGTATAATATCTAGTTAAGCATTTTTTACCTTTTGTACATTTAATTTAAAACCTCGGGTCTGTTTTCCGAATTTTCGTTTATCCGAACCACCCTTGGTCCCAACGTAGCCACCGTATATGTAAAATATACAGTGACTACGGTCCCAATTAGTTCGGATAATCGACATTCTACTGTATCTCTTTAAAATACGTAATTAATCCCTATTAAAGTGGCGGAGTATGTAATCTATACAGGGGATTCAGAAAGGTAGGTCAAGAATGAAATACCATGTACAGTTTGTAGCGGGGAACAATATTTTTCCTATAAACATGGGTCCGGAAATGCATTCTTACAGAGATAATGCAACTGGTACGAGGTAGGAATGACATTACAGTAGGTGTTCAAAATGCCGACCCTGAGCCTCATCAGTGAAGAGAAGGTGCGTGGTGAAATCTGGGTCAGCCACAAGCTGCTGCGCAAACCACTGAGAAAACTGCAAACGTGGTGCGAAATCCCCAGGAACAAGTCCTTGTACCTTTTGCAGATGATACGGATACAATCCTGCGTTGTGCAGCACTCTCCACACGGTAGCTTGAGAAGCATCGACGTCTGCTGCAATGGTTCGGGTGCTTGTCGACAGATTAACGGCAACTCGAGCCAGAACGTCTTCTTCAAACCTTGGTGTTCGAATGTTCACTCCACGGCCGTCGTTTGATAGACCTTGGTCTAGTGTTTGAAACGCCCGGCGATGTGGGTGATCACGGTCTGGAAAACGCTGTTGGCACAGCTTCAGTAGCATTACCCTTTCCGCTTCAGTAGCATTACCCAGTGCCTCGCCGTAGATGAGATGCATGTCCACCAGCTCCGCATTAGTCAAGCGATCCATTGCACGACAATGGAGTTACATGTTTCGTTTCCTCTCTTTTAAAGGAGAGAACACGAACAATTTACATGTCTAGATCTTAATTTACATGGACCCTACCACTGCCTCCGGGTAACGCACATCCATTCCTACCTCGTACAAGTTGCATTATCTCTGTAAGGATTCATTTCCGGACCCATGTTTATAGGAAAAATATTGTTCCCCCGCTACAAACTGTACATGGTATTTCATTCTTGACCTACCTTTCTGAATCACCCTGTATATACAGGGTGGCGCAAAATTAATCACTCTATCGGAAGATGGCGCAATTATTGCAAATGGCGTCGTACGTCAACCATATTTGACATTTGTGAACTAGGCAGCTGCAGAATACAAACAGACAAGCAATGAACGCTATACTCCGCAAGAGCGTGGAATAATTGTGTCGATTTTTTTGTTACTGGCGAACGCTACAGGGCCATGATAAACGACTTCTTACTGCCGGAATTGGGGGAGCGGGGCTTGGTGAACATGTGGTTTCAACAAGATGGTGCAACTGCACACACAGCACGAGCCACAATGGATATTGTGAAGGATGCGTTTCCTGGTCGCGTAATCTCCCGTTTTCGCGATTTGGCATGGCCAGCAAGATCGCCCGATTTAACCGCCCCAGACTTCTTTCTTTGGGGCTACTTGAAGTCGCGGGTTTATGCCAACAAGCCTCAGACAATCGCAGCCCTTAAAGAGAATATTCGACAGGAATGCGAACAGTTATCACCGGAAATCTTGCGGAAAGTCGTGGAAAATGCGATAAAACGGGTACAAATGTGCATCAACACTGGCGGCAGCCATTTGACGGATGTCATCTTTTCCACTTAACAGAAAAAATTGTAAAGGCCCTAATAAAGATTTCCATCACTCAAAATCATTTTTTTATTTAGTAAAAAGGTTATACAAAAACAAAATTGGATGATTAATTTTGAGCCACCTTGTATAATAAAATAGTAGCGAGGCGAAAAATACACATTAAATTTATTTGAGAAAAAGTGGTTGCTACGTGTATTATAAACGATACTGAATATAGAACAACCGTTTTTAGAATTTTTGTGTGGTTATAAACGATACTGAAGCCCAAACAACAGTTTTTGGATTTTTGTCTGTTTGTCTGTATCTCTGTTTATATGTTAGAGGTTGGCGCCAAAACTATTGAAGGGATTTAGTTGAAATTTGCTGTGAAGGTTATTTAGTACCTGAGTCAACATATAGGGTTCTTTTTTCTGCGGGAAAAAGTCTCATTCCCATGGGAAAAAACAACAACTAGTTCCAGCAAAAATATAATGTCACCATATATAATGATGTTCACATTATTCGGTGATATTATTTCCATTAATAAAATTACAGATTATAAAACGAAACACTGAAACCCCGTATTCAGAATGAGCGCTTGCTTAAGACCATTGATGAATACAAATTCCATATTACTGAATTTCTACTCAACAATGGTTTGAGGAAGAGCATTAGTGCTCATTCTGAATACGATTTTAATGTTTCGACGTTATTAATCCCATTTATAACCATAAAGCTTGAGTACATAACTTTTAAAATGAGCATAAAACTTAATGAAATTAAACAGGCTTACCTAAACTGTTGTTGAAAACAACGTCAGTTTCACAAGTGCCATTGCTTTCCATCGTCTGTCGCTTGGAATCTGGCCTCCCTGTGCGGAGCGCCGCCACACACCAACGGAGATAATCACGGACAAGATTGTCACATGGTCACGTGATATCGTCGTACTACCTTTCGTTCTTATACCGTGCTCATGACCAACAATGCAAGGCAAAGTTTGTGCAACAATAGGCCTGTCGTGTTAGCATCAACAATGGTCTCAATGCGCAATTCACCAAAACAATGAACACAAAATTATTCAAAGAATTATAACAATGAACATAAAATGATGATGCAATGACAGAACTTTCGTTTCCAAGAATTATAACAATGAACGTAAAATGATGATGCAATGAAAGAACATTCGTTTCCAAGAATTATTAATAATGAACAGGAAATGGATATAATAGACGATATAGATAGGGCAGTCTCTCTCGATGAGGCAAAGGAGGTACACGTGTCTTCCTTCAGCTCCCTAACAAGCGTTCAGACGATTGTTTCTTTGTGTATGTGTGTGTGTTTACCTACAAGCGTAATTATCCCGGGCAACGCCGGGTCCTCTGCTAGTTCTAAATAAATAATAAGCACTTTCCCCAGGTCTTCCAACTCAAGTAGTGACCTAATATTGAAGAATTAACCTTATTATTATAATCAAGTAACAAATTAACTTTTGCAAATTACTGTAATAGATGTGCCTTCAAAGCAATTTTTTAGAATGAGTTTTAATGAATTTTTTCAAGCACAAATTTAATCTTATTAACAATTTTTCAATTTCTATTTCACGTAATTAAGTTTTAATTTCCATTCTCGATAGTTTAAAAGATGGTTATTGTTAATCTTTATTCCTTTGATCCCACCGATATGGTCTTTTCTGTACGCAGGAAATCAAGTTTTCCTCCACCATTATGGCAGTCACCGCTTCGTTCGCGTGAAAAAAACTAACTGGTTTGTTCTCTTCGCGCCTGCCTCTTTGCCGCCTCAACCTCTCTCCGCTAGAATTCTATCACGTAAGACACTCTCACAGAAATAATGCCCTTGATATTTTCGCTGCGATCCGCTTCGCTCCAAGTTCGCTCACGAAGACACAACGTTAGAATTACACTTCATATTTTTTCGAACGACATTTCTACTTTTTATCGATGTAGAAGCTCTTGCATTTGAACTTTACAAATTCTTGCTTTTTAACTGACGAAAAAAAAAGGAGGTTGTCAAGTCGACGCGTATATACAGGGTGTATCAGGTTCTATGGTCATAAAGTACCTGGCGTTGTTCTCCGCAAAATTCTAAGCATAATTTTCCTTATCCATTTTTCAAAATTCTCAAAAAAAATGCTTGAAATCGTTATCCAAAGTTTGGCTCATAGCCAACTTAGAAAGACTGGCCCGGACGCATATTTCAGTTTTCAGCGTTAGTTTGGATTGCTGCTTCATTCTGATTGGCTGATGATACCAACATCCTCCCTCCCCATTAATCTTGCATCAATTTTTATTTTCAATTGTAATAATCTTGATATGTGCTTATACATTTTTAGTAGGCCAAATTTTACTTAAATTTTTCATGAAAGTCTTTTAGAGCATAATTTCAAGTGGTTACTTAATAATTTAAAGTTAAAAATACGTGTAATGTTGTTTGATATATCCATGTTGGCATAAATACATCGACGATGTTTTTTTAAACATCGATGTTTGATATTTTCCTAAAATCGCCCACCACTATTATCAAGTACATTAAAAATTAAGTCCGATTATTATAAATGAAAATAAAATTGGTGCAAATTGGCGGTTGTTAACTAGGTTAAATTAAAAGATGAGTGGGAGTTGGAACCAGAGAACATTATTGCTTTTCTGCTGGAACTCACAGTCAAGGGAATGGAAATCAGAATTATTGCTTTCCCTTCCCATCACCGTGACTCAGTGCCTCCAGCCAATCAGAATGAAGCAGCGATCCAAACTTCCGCTGAAAACTGAAATATGCGGCCCGGACGCGGAAAAGTCACCTGACCATAGAAGTCCGAGTAACAGTGCAACCATCATTGTTTCCATCTTGGTTTTTAACAATCAGTATTTTTTCGTTTGTTGAAAACAATGAAATTTACATTGTTGTTTGGACTGCTATGGTCAGGTGACTTATCCGCGTCAGTGCCTTGTATTTCTCGTTGGCCTTGGTTTGGCTATTATGACGTAATTCTAAGCCTTCTGACGTAATTCATCCATGCCGTAATGACATAATTTTTTCCTACCCTTTTATGAAAGAACTTGCCTTCAGCAGGGAGGGAGCCAGGAAAAAATTATGTCATCACGGCATGGATCGAGGCCAACGAGAAACAGGCCAGGGCACTCAAAAGTCAACTGACCATCGGGTCCGACCAACAATCCATCCTTCATTGTTTCCAACAAACGAAAAAACACTGATTGTTAAAATCTAAAATGGAGACACTGAAAGATGAATTGTTGCTCGGACCCCGATGATCATGTGACTTTTGAGTGCCCTGGACTGTCTCTATATACATGTATTTTTATGTATGACCACGCATAACGTTTTACAGAGTAGTGCGATTTTGATGATTCTATTTTTATTAGATACGGTATACCTCGAAATTGGTCCCATTTAATTTTGAAAAAAAAATCCATCCCTAAAGGTAGAAAAATGGGGGATGATTGATTTTCACGTACTGAGTTTTTCACCTTTTGAATCGATTCTGTTGAAACTTTTATACAGGGTGTATCTGAACGGTCTGTACAAACTTAGAAGGGAGATAGTATGGGTGATTCTAAGCAAAAAAGTTCATATGAACGTGGGTCCGAATTTGAACGATAACTGAGATAGAACAGAAATAAAAATGCCGCCACCAAGATCAACAAGTTAATAACTCAGGTTCTGTAAAACCTAGATTAATGAAATTTGGAGGAATAACTGGGTACATAAACCTGTGTATACCGTTAAAATATGATCGAATTCCAACATGAAGTTTCCGAGTTACTCATTCAAAATCATAACATGTGTTCATAATAAATAGAAAAATAGCCGAAACTGTGGATACCTTAATAAATAAAGGAAAAAACAGAAAACACTACTCCACATAGAAAAATATTTTACTGACTCAGATGTACATTTCGGATTTCAAAAATCCATCATCAGTGAGTGATGATGGATTTTTGAAATCCGAAATGTACATCTGAGTCAGTAAAATATTTTTTTATGTGGAGTAGTGTTTTCTGTTGTTTCCTTTATTTAACATATGTTCCTTGTGAGTACTAACCAGCACTTCTTACAATTTTGACTGAATAACTCGGAAACTTCTTGTTGGAATTCTATCAAATTTTAACGGTATACACAGTCTTATATACCCTGTTATTCCTCCGAATTTCATTAATCTAGGCTTTACAGAACCTGAGTTATTAACTTGTTGATCTTGATGGGGGCATTTTTATTTCTGTTCATATATCAGTTATCGTTCAAATTCGGACGAACTTTTTTGCTTGGAATCACTCTTACTACCTCCCCTCCAAGTTTGTACAGACCGTTCAGATACACCCTATATACCTGCGATAACCTATTATTGGAACCGATAGGTACTTACGTTTTCACAATGTGCGTCCGCCCGTCTGACTGTCTGTCTGTCTGTTGGTGCTCTAGCCTTCGAACGCTTCCGAATTTTCACCATTCGACAACTTAGGGAAACGATAGACTGAGTTCGTTGATGGAAAAAATCGGTGAACTATTTCTAGTTCAAAAGGTCACAAATTATATAGGGGACCACGTTTTTCACTATACAATTCCATGTATAAATGGCCTGTGCACTGCCAAATGCTGTTCTCTCTTTGGCATTCCATAACTAAAGCAGAGAAAAGGCTTGGGAATTAAGTGTCATCCTTGATGGTCAATATCAATCAAAACTGGTTCAAGGGTATGTGGTTTAGTGATACCATTATGGTCCACTGGAAACTTTCAATGCTAAGATATGGCATGTATGTATTACATCAAATAGCTTGGAATAACATGTCATGGTTGAATACTAACGTAAAATTAATGATAGTCGAAATAGGTTCAATGGTATGTGGTTTCATGGAACCAGTATGGTTCATTGGAAACTTTCAAAGGTCAGATATGACAAGAACAACAGGAAACCACTATTCCACATCAGATGTTTAATACAACGTATGCGCATTTCGGCAGCCAAGCTGCCTTCCTCAGCGAATACAAGAACTTGATCAGACCAGAGGAGTTCTAACCTAACCTGACATTTTAATGAAAGTCTCATCCTTGAAAGTCTTTCCTTCTATTTCTCTTTTCATTGGCTTTCAACCTCTTTTTTTTCTAATTGTGAAATTCTTCTAAATATCATTTTCTCATACGAGCAGCATTTTTTATAAGTATAAAAATATTGTTGTTTTGTAATTATTTATATTATATGAATAACAGTTAACAGTTCAAGTAAGGTTCGTAAGTAAGTAATAGTAAACAAAAAGTAGTAGTAGATAATATGAGAATTTGTAGATTTTAGCCACAAAAAATTAAAAAATAAAAACTTTTTAACAAAAAAAAATTAAACCGACGAAAATAAGAAACTGAAAAGGGAAAAATAAAATAAATCTTTTTTAATATTAATAATGATTAATAAGCAAATTTCTAAACTAATTTAAGTATCTAACTAATTTTGAGTCGGCGCCAAACTAACAATCAAGCAAATTAATAATAGCTTTAAAGAAATAAACAAAACAATACAAAAATGCAACGTGAAATCTCTAGCGATAAATAATAACATTTATCATATCCGGCCAATTTAGATCATTGCATGAAAAGGTCATAAAAGTTGCTTGATTGTTAGTTTGGCGCCGACTCAAAATTAGTTAGGTACTTACATTAGTTAGAAATTTACTTATTAATCATTATTAACACTAAAAAGATCTATTTTATGTTTTCCCTTTTCAGTTTCTTATTTTCGTCGGTTTAATTTTTTTTGTTAAAAAGTTTTTATTGCTAGACATTATCATTGACGCTGATCGAAAAGATGATAAAGTCAAGGATAAGTCGATGATGCTATTGTCAGCAGTTTTAAATCACTGCGGGCATATAGCCACTTGAGAAAGTTCAGAAAATGATATCAACGACGATTGTCAGGCAATCCTAAGGACTAGATGTCTTCGATCAGTTTCAGACTAGGTTTTCATGCTGAATTTGGACATCCAGGCAATTACCATGACCCATTTTAGTTGGATCCTTCAAGAAATCCTTGACGTTTGTCACTAGTACGTGAAATATGTACGCAGTGGAAGTGCGTGTAAAGTAAATAATCTAGGCAGGGTAGATTTTAGGTGATAAAAGATTTTAATGAAAGAAATATGCTACCCTCTTAAAGGGGTAGCGTGATACAATCTGTATCCGATTAATTTTAATAATTTTTAGAAGAGGTAAATTGAATACGTTTATCAAAGTTCCTTAACAGGTTACAAAAATTAACAATTGATATAGACAACTTATTGTCGTCTTCTCTATAAATTAATTATAAGTCTCTGCTTGGCTTCCAATATTTAGATCAAGGTTCGGAACTATGAAACTGCAGCCACTGCACTAAACGGGAAAGCAGCGACGCTAAGCGTTTTGACTTTGAGAGGAAATTGGAGACAAAGTATTAATTACAATTTCCGAAGCACACGCGCTTGGTGGAACTGCGTGAGGATAAAGAGAGTAAAGGAAAGAGACCTACCTCGTATGGTGTCGGGCAAATGCAGCCAAGACCTTCTCGGACGTAGGTATTCAACCCCCACGGGGCTATGTTGGAATGGGGCTTTTGCAACACCTCCTAGAAAGAAAGCCTGCAGACAAAAGGTGTATACATTGTTACATCATCATCATACAGCCTTCAAACAGGCGGCACTCAGAAACGTTGTTCAACATTGTCATTTTAGTGAATATAGTTGGAGATTCTCTTGAAAGGGAAACAACAAGACCTCCACACTTCAATTTGTACGACTCTCTAAAGTGGAAGGCAGTCGGAAGATTGGTAGCAAGTCAATCTCAAGCCGAGATTAGAAGGTGGCTTAATATGGAAGATGGAACAATAACCAGATGATCAGAGCAAGGACATCCAAGAGCCACAACACACCAGGAAAAACAGAACCGGTATTCAGCTCTAACTACCGCCGTCGTTGGAATAAAAAGCGAGGCAACTTTCTGGACTATCAGAGGCCAACAGTATAGAGATGATTGCATAAGCAGAAAAACCGATGGTCTATTTAGAGAAACTGCAGAGATATTGACCGTCTTAGGAGTGCAGACATCTTTGCCCATGGAACTAAGCTCATTGATCTCGGTGATTAGTCCAGATACAGTAATCACAGATTCTCGACTTGAGAATTCTTCAATTACTGTGGATAACGACATAATCAATAAGACGAAAACCTCTTGTCCACAACTGGATTTTATTCCGCATATACGTATTTCGAACTCTTTGAGTTCATTATTCAATGCCAAGTAAGTATTTGGTGAAGTTAACAACATTTAAAGAAAAGCGGTCACCATTCGACCAATAGAAAACACTGTGAAGCAGTGACTAATGGTAAAAATGGGACACCTCTTTTTACAAAAAACGCGGACCTAGGAGAAATACTCCCAGGGAACCACGTTGGGGTAAATACAATAAAAAAGTACAAATATAAAATCGATTAAATTGCAATTAGAATCTAAGAAATCGATTAAATTGCAATTAGACAAAAGACTCAAAAATTTTTAATAACAAATAGCCATACAAACTAAGAAATAAAAAACCATATTAATCATTAATAAGAAAGAAAAGGACAAAGAAAATTATCGTGACGTTTTAATCAGTTGTATTAACGTAGAATCTCCGATCGGGCCTGCGTCTCCATTCAACAGTGTGTTCGGATCCTTCTTTGCAATTTCCAGTGTTTTATTACGCGTCTAGTGCATTTCTGTTACTAACATGTCTTAACAGTTTGCAATCCTTTAACAGAATGTCGTGGTTATATCCTCAAAGAGTTCGAAATACGTATATGCGGAATAAAATCCAGTTGTGGACAAGAGGTTTTCGTCTTATTGATTATTCTCGACTTGTTCACTTTTGGAATCTGATATCTGCCATCCAACATCAGGGAGGCTGAACTGAAGGTACGTACTTTTTATGTGTGGGGAGGGTATGATATCTTCTTTTTATGATTATCGATTTAATTTTAGATATCAGTGTATTTAAAATTTTAAATCAGGGTAATTGGGTCACGTCGATTTACATATATTGACGATTAAGCTTCGCTGAAACAAAAGAGTGGCATAGGTTACGTTCAGGAAAATTACATCTTCTTGTTTGAACAAATTAATTCTAACGATCCATGGAGAAACTTTAAATTTAACACGTACAACAAAATTAAGAAAAAAATTATCTTAATCTTGTTCAGTGCTATTTTTTTCGTGACACAATGCTTATTCTATAAATAATTAATGAATCTCTTCGAAGTTGACACATTCTGTCTTATACATATACACATACATGTAGTCCTGATTTTTATCTATTTTTGATATTCTTATGAACATAGGAAATAATTGGAGAAATAGGGGATTGGGAGGACCGCCTCGGGCGGCGTAACCTCTAGTTCACTAGATGAACTGATCCAGGTGAATAATAGATAGAAAGCATTACATGAATATTTCATTAGGATTGTATATGTGCATTCTAAGTTCTTCAAAATCTTTCGAGTAAAGGGACTTTTATGATCATCCTGTATTCCGTTATATTTGTTTATAGTCCAAAGTGGTCACATAAACGAATATATTTACTTTTCCTGATGCACGTGTTGACGCGTTTTGCTAAATTATGATATACATTTGCAGTAATTAAAGGCATCTTCGTCGATGTTGGTTCATGGTGATATATGAGCTTCTCTCATAAGAACTGGATGAAGATGGGTTGATTATTTTGAGATTTCTTAATTTTTACATTTAAACAGTTAGAATCATATCTGAACATGTAATCCCACATAAGCTTTAACGTATAGAATATTACTGAATGTTCTATGTCTTCGCGAGTTACTTATCATTATTTTTTTTTTAATGCAGGGGCAGATGTGATCAAGGTGATCAAGGCAGCCATTGCACACTGGATGGAGAATGTGTGCTTAACTTTCCACGAAGAGGAGAACATTACGGACACGCCGTTTATCGTCTTCAAACAAACATCTGGGTGAATATACAAAATTTACAAGGCCGACCATGGATGAGTAATTTTGTCTTGTTTGCCTTGAGAAACGATACTTTCACGAAAGATGAAGAAAGACGAGGGTTAGCTAATGTATTATGTAAGATAATAGAATAACCAGTTAAAATCGTGCATGAAATCTATGAGCAATATAAAAACTGTTTTCTTACTGTAATTGAGAATGTTACAGCAGCTTACGAAATAAGTGAGATTATAACCAACTCATTAATTAGTATTGAATTAATTTATAATGAGTTGTGATCCTTTTAAGCTTCGATTTTTACAAAGAAAATGGTAGGAATTGAAGAGGGGCATTTCCCGTAGCTACTATCTATTTTCTCTTTAATGAATTGTGTTATTTTGGAACATAATCGTGAAGCAAAAAATTATCAACATTAATGAAAAATAATGTAGCTTCATGTTTAAAGGTGTTAACGATTTTTTTATTATTTCTGATGCAATGTTATAAAATAAAATTAATACAAAATTCAGTCCAAGAAATGTTCTATTTAATTTCATTAAAGAGAATTATGAGGACCACGGATGCTAAAATGCTTCAGTTTAAGTATATAATAGGTCTACATACTGTCACACGAGTTAAATATCTAATTAATATAAAAGCATATTTACAATTGATATAAGGCAATTCTTATATCAATCTAACTTGTTTCTAGTGCGGACAGAAATCTAAATCCCGATCTAGAATTACGAGGGACTTACAAATTCGACATGGGTTTTTTTTAATCGTATAGATGATGAAGTTAGTTCATATGGCACATATGTTATGTACATCATGTGAGCGGTAGGCAAGAAGGATTGTTTGGCTGCCATAGAAATAATTGTTTGTGTAAATCAAAATGCATCTGACCATGTTTCTACTTCGGTGGATCAACGCATTACATATCTAAGATATGACTTATAATAAACTCTTATAGACTATTCTTGAGTCATCCTAAAATTTTTCGATTTAACTTAACATTTTATTAAGAAACATACCCAGAATAGTGAAAATTTGCGCTTTGGTCTTCCCATCCTGCTTTTGAGGAAATCAGCAGAACATAAAATCATTTTCTGCTGCTAGAACCTGCATGGAATTTCTTTGCCGAAAAGTACTTTCGATTCTAGTCTCGATCGACTCTACATTTAGCAAGATTTCATTAACTTGTTTACCGTGCAGAATGGTTCAAACTGTTTCTCTGTGTTTGGATGTGTAAAGCTTCGCATTGCAATTCATGGTTCCGAAGCTCCTTGCCACTTCCAAGGACCGGAAAAATGGCGTGTCTCTCAATTCGCAGGGGCCCCCCCCCCCGGGACGAATGAAAGTTTTTGGTATATTTTATTAATTTTGAGTTCCAGTTGAAAATTTTTTTAATATTTGCTAACTGATTACTGATATCAGCATCTTTCGTTTTAAACATAGTTGATCACCTTTAAGTACTTAAGGAAAAAATTTTGTATTTGTATACTTTATTAACATGTTTTATATAAGATAGAATTACATAATATTAAATATAATCATAAAATTAATTTCTACCTTGGAGCACGTCTAGAAAATAAACGATTTTAACATCTTAAATTATTTACATCTAGTTGCAATTCGCCTGTTGGTAGACAATGGTGGAACAACGAAGGACAAAAGATTTCTGTTGGAACAGACTGCGATGTTGTAAGTATTCATTATAACTACTTTGAAATTAGTATGCACAAGTACGAGGGTGAATCAAAAAAGTAAGTTACACTCTAAACAGTAAAAACAGATGTAAGTTAAGATCCCATACACACATTCTGAGGAAACTGGCACCATTTATTTCACTTTTCTACATAATCACCCAACAATTGTAAACACTTGTCTGAACATGAAATTAGCTTTTCCATGCCGCTGCGGTAAAAATCCGCTCCAGCGTTTCTCAACCATGGTAGCATTGCGTCTTTGACATTTCTGGCGATTTCTTTAATTCTGATTCGTCGATTGTTCAGAATTATCTCATTAATGCGGGCAATGTGATCGGGAGTGTTGGACGTGGATGGTCTTCCTGCGCGGTATTCGTCCGTCAAATCTGAGCGCCCATTTTCGAACTGTTGGCACCACTTCACAATTGCAGGACGAGAAATCGCATTATCCCTGTAGCCACTGCAAATTTCCTTATGGATTTTAGTGCAATTTAAGCCTTTCACCTACAAAAACGGATTGTTCCGCGAATCTCCAACTCGGAGTGTACAACCAGTTGCTGTGCCATGACAACAATACTCTTGCGTACGCAGTAAACGCGTGAACACGTGGGATCATACCACGTTGTAATTACAGACATACGGGCAACATCCTTAAAAATGGCGAATGATGTCGGCGCTCTTCGACCACAGATGGTGCCGAGTGTAACTTACTTTTTGATTCACCCTCGTAGAAATGGAAAATATTTTACTATGAAGCAATGCTTGGGCGTTCATCAGATTTTATGGTGAATTTCATTTTCATCAATTAACAAGGATGAAATGAGTAATATTTCATTTTATTCGGAAACTGGCATCCATGACAAATAATCGGGTCGAATAGGACGTGTGACTTACATAAATATATATTATTGTATTCTTGGCGTCACTGATGCGATTGTCATCTTGAGGAATTTCTCTCCATGTCTGAAGCAAGGTTGGGACACACATCAACAACCAGAAAGGCACATCGTCGATGCCTGGCTAATTCTTCGATAGTCACTTGGTCGAAAGCCATTTAATAGACACAGATTTCATTGATCAAGTTATATAATCGACAAAATGGTGTTATATGTTTCATAATTGCAACGTGTTGAAAGGAAATTTCACAATTATAGAGAGTGAAATGATCATCGAAGTTTAAATTTTAAATTTGCTCGTATCCTTGTTCCGGTCATCATTCTTCATCTAGTTAGAAATAATATGTGCTAGATGTTCAACCACAGTGTGTTGATTCTTTCAAGCGGCCGTTGTTAATTATCATGAGATTTTTAATTCAGAGCAAAAGGCCATTATAGAGTCGTTCTGCAAAATGTAAAAATTGTTCGAATAAACTTTTTGTAACCGATCTTTACTTCAGATATTACGAACTTCGAGGTTGATTTCTTCAAATATATCCAAATATAACCAAAAAGATGAAACAACCTCTAATCCACAAGGAGAATTGAAAAATCGGAAACGGATACCAGGTAGCCATCTTCAGCGATGAGAGCCAAAAGTAAAAATAAAAAATAAAAAAAATACGTTTCAGGTATTAAAGATTCCATCTTTTTGGTTGTTCCATTCCACAGTTTTTGTTTAATTTTTATATCCAAATATACACTATATGATCACAAATATCCGGACACATGCACGTTTGCGCTCTAGCCACGATTTCATGGAAATCAATAGGGCGTTGCAGATCCCTTTGCCCGAATCACAGCTTCCACCGTTCGGGATAAAACTTTCCACCAAATGTTGGTAAGTACTTTCCGGAATGTTCCTCCATTCCTCCCGAAGAGCGAGAATCAGTTCAGGTACAGAAGTTGGCCGATGTGATCTGGCCCGCAAGCGTCTTTCCAATTCATCCCATAGACTCTCTATAGGATTGAGGTCGGGACTTTGTGCCGGCCAACCCATTTCTTCGACCCCTGAGTCCGCAAACCACTGCTGTACACGCCTCGCTTTGTGGCACGGAGCATTGTTGTGTTGGTAGAGAAATGGCCCGTTTCCGAAAAATTGCCACAACGATGGACGTGCACAGTTGTCCAAAACATTCAGATAACGGTCGGAGTTCATGATTCCTTGCACAGGAACGAGCTGGCCCAGTCCGTACCTTGAAAATGAGCCCCACACCATGACTCCTCCTCCTCCGAACATGACTGTGGGCTCTGTGCACTCAGGTAAGAAGCGTTCTCCAGGTATGTGCCAAACCCAAACTCGTCCATCGGATTGCCAGATTGTGTAGCGAGATTCGTCTGTCCACATTACACGTTTCCATTGGTCCATTGTTCAGTTTCTGTGGGCTTTCCACCACTCCAGACGTCGCTTGGCATTGACCCTGCTGATGTAGGGCTTGTGGGCAGCAGCACGGCCATGGAATCCCATCGTGTGCAGTTCCCAACGAATTGTCATGGTACTGGCATCATTTGCAGAGGCGTTTCGAAACTCTGTGGCAATTTTTTCCGCCGAGGACTTCCGGTTGCTGCGGGTGACACGACGAAGCACTCGACGGTCTCTGTCCGTTAGTTTTTGGGTCCAGGGTTGCCAGGTCCAAGCACTATTCGGTCGCCCAATTGGGGAACTTTAGCAGCCCAAAATCGCCCAATGCATGAAAATAGCCCTTTTTCCCTGACTTTCCCTGACCATGTTTCATTTCCCTGACTTTCCAGAACGTGGGAATTCCGCAAATCTACATTCAGGGTTCCCACAGAAAATCTGTATCTCATTTCCCTGATTATCCCTGACATCGACGGTCTCATTTCCCCGAACAAATCGTAGTTTTTTTTTTTAAAAATGTCTCTACAACAGCTTTTCAGACACAATTTTAATATTATTATTATTACTAGTTGTCACATTATACAAAATTAGTATCACGAGGCTTGTTCAAAACTTAAGTATCGTAAATTACAAACTTTTATTCTTCAAAAAAATACAAATCAAAATCAAAGATTAAAAGACATCGCTATAAATTGAATTGTTAAATCCTGTTAACATTTCATTAGTTGGGATGAAAGAATTACAACATTTGTTTTCACTTTGAAGTTGTGTTCTTATTCTAATGATTGCGTCTAACAAAGGTAACTCCATTCTATTTCGGAGAGGAGTTTTGACGTTATTCATGATGGAAAAGACTCTTTCGACGAATGCATTGCTGATAGGAAGAGTGAGAACTATGATATGACCTAATCACGCCTCTGGTCTTCCATTGCTCTTCTCGTCTCGTCCTCGTTTTAATAACTGTCTAAAACCAGTTTTTTTTGTTATTTGATAATAATTTCGCCCAAAAATCGTCACAAAATTCGCACAAAACAAATCGCCCAAAAATCGCAAATTTGTAATTTTAGTAGCCCAATTTAGTCGCAATCGCAAATTTGAAATTTTAGTCGCAATTTGAACAAAAAAGTAGCCCAATTTGCGATAAATCGCCCAACCTGGCAACCCTGTTTGGGTCTATCGGTTCGTTGTTGAACTGTTATTGATCCCCGGGTCTTCCATTTCATAATGACATCGCCTACTGTTGACTTGGGTATCTGAAGAAGGCTGGAAATGTCACGCATGGACTTGCCGCATAGGTGACATCCAACGATGGTTCCACGTTGGAACTCACTGAGCTCTGCCGAACGACCCATTCTTGCCAATGTCCAAGCAGAGTTGTGTCTGAAGGTGTGGGAAGCTATTTAAATGATGTGCAAGTCATTATCATGTGACATTGGGCCAATCGATGATCTGTGAGGGGTGTCCGGATATTTTTGATCATATAGTGTAGCTAATTTTTTTATCATTATCAAATATCTAAGCATTTTTTCATATATTATTTTTGAGAAACTTTACATAGTATTTTATTAAGGGGAGTAAATCTAAATCTCAATATAATTTAATAATTTTACTGTTTGTTTTTTTGGAGGGAATCTTATTTGCCTTTTTTTTTTAGTTTACTTACTATTGTATAGATGTAGTAAAGGAAATTATACAAACTACAATTCGAAAAATGTTGGGACACACACAAAAAAGCTAATACACACAGACACTAGAGTTTTGTAACCTGTTTGCGATGTGGTTGTAATTAAAACTGATATAGAATAATCGTGATATATAATTACTTCATTGAAATATTTGTACTTTATGCAAAATGCTGACGTGTATGCTCGTAACACGTGTATGCGCAGAAGAAGCCCCCGAACGTGGCCGAATGTTCGAGAAACGACTAGAAGGTGACGAATTCGGACAAAAAATTTTAATGACTCCCTGAGTCTAATCTGTATTGTACATTAATTTAATGTCAATACGTTCAGTTGGGAACAAAATAAAAAATGAAACATAATCCACCACCTTGGAAAAAAGTATCAACCCACATAGCCTAGCCGCTTTAACGATGGTGTCCTTGTATGGCTATGTATGCTGAAATGTTTTCGTTTTCGCGGTTTATTTTGAAAGAAACACAATTTCGCACTCTCTTATTTTGCAAGCATCTATAGTAGCTTCAGATGAGTAACATATTTCAATTTGGTGGAAATCTGTGACATACATGTTCGAGGGATTCCCTTGTCAGTGGAAATCTGTGACATACTTTGAACTCACCTAACGCAACACCCCTAAAAACGCTAAATAACACAATCCAAATAAAGGGAGGTCAGGTTTTTTGCGGAATTCGATTATCTAAACATAAAACTACTGTAGTTTTCCTGCCGTTTGTGTTTTCGTAACCCAATGGCACCTTCAAAAGAGTTTTCACAACAGTTCAAAGAACAAATTGTAAAACTTTGTGA
>JAHWFO010106266.1:0-43315 GCA_023313115.1 Rhysida immarginata
TTCCAATGCACCTGATGTCGCTGTAATCCGTATTCGGAAAACGTCATCGAGTGTCGCCTCTGTTCTTCTCCCTTACTCTGTGCCAACCAACGCCACCTAGAAATACAGGCACCTGTTTCTAGGTGGCGTTGTTTAAGCATAGTTAGCTAAAAGGGAAGATTGCCATTATCCGTATTTGTGGCTTTTGTAAAAAGTTTCACAGTATGAAATTCAAACGATCTCTTCATGTTTTCGTCCGATCACATTGTTATCCAAGGCCAGTGTTGCCAGTTTTTTCCCAACTGAGCACGCGGATTCACATGCGCAGAGAGCCCAAAAAGACGAAAGCTGTTAGGCAGCCCTCTGGTGGTAAAATTTATTTAATTAAGCATCGACAAAATCTGGAATTTCACTTCTCTTTTCAGATATCATACATTTAGGAATTATTTATGAATTAATTAATGGATATCAGATCACAATTTTAAGATTTAGCAAATTTATTGACAATTATTTACAAAATTATTTACAAAGAAATTTTTTTACAAAAAATTTAAAATAGTTACATTTCATGAGGTAAATCACAAATTTCTGTTGGAATTTCTGCAATGATATCAGCATTTCCTTGAACATTATACATGAAATGAGTATTAAAATTGGAAATCATCCTGTCTGTTGGAAAAAATAAATTAAAACATTTTCCTTCCATTTGAAGTGACGTTTGAATGCGTAAAATTCAATCTAACAAATTTAAACCCATTTTGTTCCTTAATTTGTTTTTAACAGTATTCATTTTTGAGAATATTCGTTCAACAAATGCATTGCTTGCAGGAAGAGTCAAAATACTAAATACAAATTTTGAAATAATGGGATAAGCAAATTCCCCATTGCACAGTTTCATGGTCGCCTGCCTTCCTCCAAAATGTTTCACTGTCGGTTGGAATGTTGTGATCAAACGTTTCTGCCCAATCTCTGAACTTCAGGGATCTCCATTCACTTTCCATTTCTTGCAAATTTAAATCTGACATTTGGATCAAACCAAATGGCAGATTTCCAAAGTTTGAATCTAACTGATTCAAACAGTTTGGCAGCTGATATACTGTATTTGTAATTTCCTCCAACAGTGAAAAATTTGAAGGAAAGCGAGTTAAAATCTCCTGGCAAGCAATTTTCAAAAATTCCATGCATCTACTCTTAACAGCTGTTATTTGTTCTTTTGTTAATTTTCTATTTTTGAATAAGGATATTTGGAATTTGGTATTTGAATACCAGCCTTTATTTAAGGTTTTACGGTAACAAAAATATTTGTAAGCATTTTAATTTATATCTACTAACAAAACAAAATAAAAGCGGCGAAGCGTCTTTTTCTGCCTCCCCCCTCCTGCCTCCTCTGCCGCCCGCGCAGGTTGTTCCCACTGGACCGAAACGAGAGAAGCGGCAAGGGAAGAGAAATTATATAATGACGGCGTCGTTTCGATCTTAAGTTATTGCAGTAAAACTTTGGACGAAGTTCACGGTTCATAGAAATTTGTAGTATCCGAAAATTGCTATATCTGAGACAATTTGGAATTTGTTATATCACTGTTGAAAGGCCAATTGGCACAGTTGAGAATTCCGAATCGTTTCGTTTATTTCTTTTTTATATCAAAGTTCGTTATAAAGAAGTTCAACCGTGTTATGTGTCGCTGAGAAAGCATAATTAAAACATAACAAAACAGAATATACAAATAAACTCTAGTTTTATTTATATTTGTTCAGTGTGCATATTTTCTCGTATTTATAAAAACTCTTCAAGATTATTTTTAAATTTGATTGTCGCCAACATCGATCGGCAATATTTTCAATCGAAGCGATCGAAAACCAAATTCGTGATCACGTTTCTGTTCTAAAACTTGCTAATTTCCAACTGAATTATGTAATTAAAATTTAACCTAACGTATCTATTTAACGATGTAAAAAGCTGAAGGACAATAGTAATTTATAATTTCACATTTACAAAATAAAGTGCATTCTCCTTATTCTATTTCACTATAAAATTGTGATCCGCCATCATTCTTTTGATCACGTGCTCCAGTAGTCCAACGTGATTGGATGAGCCTGCAACCGGCAAAAGCGGCAACCGGCAAAAGTTGAACAAATTTCAACTTTGCCCCCTGGCTTATTTGCCGGCCGCGGCACTTGACTTGACCTATTTCTAGTCGGCCTTGGACGTAGTGCGCATGCGTCAACGATTGCCGCTTCACCGCTTTGCCGGCTCAGTGTGAACCGAGCATTAGTCCGCCAAGTCAGCATTAGAAACTGCCCAAATTCACGGTTTCGCGCTTAAAATGGCAACACTGTCCGACCACAAATTAACGATTACACAGATGAGTCAATCAATGCTAAGCTAAGGGAAACAGGATGACTCATCAAAATGACTGCAGCGCCATAGCGGTACAGTGGGACCACAGACTAAAATGCCATAGCAGATTAATGCAAAACGTCTTTGTTGGATATAAATAGTATCGACCGCTCTTCCTTATTGTTGATCAAATGGCATTGGATTTAAGGACAGTTGCCTAGACACGACATTGTTGGTGTTCAGCGAGGCTCTTCATTCTTGTGCCACCCGAGCGAACAAGACGGCCATCGCCATTGCTTTACCTTAGCCCTTTATATATAGATGTAAATTTAGATGACTGTATTTGTATAATGGACAGTATAATTGTTATTCCTTAACTACTGTTTTGGTGTTTCCTTTCTCAACATACTACACCTTTCAAAATCCAACAGGTTATGGGTCCACTGCGTGACTGCATACGAAAGGTAGGATGTTTAACCCTAATGATTGCTAAACAGTTCAAATTCAATTTGACTGCCTTAACTACGTGTGATAAATCTCGACTCCAATGAATTGAGATTTAATGTGCAAATAGATGACTATCAGGCGATAATTTCAGTGCACGTTTCACCGAATTAATTGATTTAAAATTATCTACCGGACATCTTCCGACATTGGCGAGTATGTTCAATGCGACCCATTTCGATACTCTCTGGAAGGATAATTATGATACGTGGAGGATGCAAGTTCAAGCTCTTCTCATCAAAAACGAAACTTGGGATTATGTTTGTGGCGAGAAACCGAAGCCAAAAGCAATTGAAGGAGCTCCAGAGTCGGCGACTCAGACAGCCCTTGATGATTGGATCAAGCAAGAACGCAAAGCCAAGTCCGATTTTATTTTAGCCATTAGTCCTTCTGAATTAAGACAAATTCGGGATTACGACACCTCGAAGGAAATTTGGGACAAGCTGGAGACCATATACGCCTCCAAAGGCCCCGCTCGCAAGGCAACTTTGCTGAAGCAACTCACTCAGCAAAAGATGCAAGAAGCTGATGATATCCGACAATGGAAAGGAATAGTGCAATGCCCGCATGGACCAAATTCTAAAGAAGTCAGGAATCAAGAGACGGTTGACAGCTGTATATACCCCACAACATAATGGTTTGGCGGAACGCAAAAACAGAACTCTCGTGGAAGCAGCACACTGCATACTTCTACTGTCAGGATTGCCCCCGTCTTTCTGGGCTGAAGCAATCGATACTGCCAAATATATCAGAAATAGGTGCAGGACTAAAGTTCTAAAGTCCCAGTGGATGCGTGATTGCCTCTGATGCCCGAGTACGCGGGTTCGATCCCGGCCGAGGACGACGAGGATTTTTCAGGGGGAAATCCTGAGATCACGCACTTCCTTCGGAAGGGAAGTAAAGCCGTTGATCCCGTGTAGTCGTTTGCCGGCTGCACGTTAAAGAACCCTTGCGAGGCAAAATTTGCGGCCCCTGTAACGCCGTCCTGAAATGACCATAGCAGTTGAAAAGGACGTTAATACCAAACAAATCAAACCAAACCTAAAGTTCTAAAAGGACAAATCGGCGTCCGGACTTCAAATACTTCAAGATGTTTGGAAGTAGGAGTTTTGTTTTGAACAAACATTTGAATAAAGGAAAGTTTTTCACGCAAAAGCTACAGAAGGAAAGTTCGTCGGTTATTCGGATGCACACAAAGCGTATCGAATATGAATGCCCTAGGAACGCAAAATATGTATTACCCGAGATGTTAAATTCCTGGAGGGGTCCAACTCAAATGATTAGATGGACGACATAATCGGTGAAAACACTATAAACGAATGTTTTAAACTTTAGAATGCCTCCCATGAGCCATATTCACCCAAGGAATGTGAAACCGATCGAAATGAAGTGACACCCCCATAGAGTGATTTACCTCGAATAAGATCGTCTGAAGATATTCCTTCAATAAACGATGAAAAGAAAACCTACGGTGCAACCCCAAGCGAACGAGCTGCGGGACGACCGCGGAAAATTTTCACAGGGAAACCTGGAAGGCCCGAAAAGGAATATTAATTGGTTACAAATCCTGATGACCATAAAGACCATGATCTTCCTGAACTTCCGATTAATGATGGAGAACACGAGGTCGACGTGGATGATGACTCTTCTCACAAAATACAAGAAACAGAGTATGCTGTACTCGTAAATGAAATTTCACTATCCAATGCAGTGCTTGGCGACCATGGTGACGAATGGAGAGAAGCCATTTATCGAGAAACAAAAAGTCTTTTGGAAAACGATGTGTGGGACTTGGTGGACCGACCAGTGAACAAAAAGGTTATTGGCACCACGACCGTCCTCGGAAACAAATTTCGAAAAGATGACACCTTGGAGTGACGCAAGGCTCGAATCATTGCCAGAGGATTTACTCAGCTGCAAGGGATCGATTTCTACGATTCGTTTTCTCCTGTAGCTAGACTCGGCTTGTTCAGATTATTGATGGCCCTCTCAGCCGATTTCGACATTAGAAGTTCCCAACTAGCTTTACAACAGCTTACTTATATGGAGACCTTGATGTGGAAACTTATATGGAGTTGCCACAATTATTAGAAGAAACGCTGAACAAAATGGCTCGTGAAGGAAAGGACATTGATATTTGCTACAAAGTGCAACAGATGCTACGTAAACACACCAGCCAAAGAATTAGAAACCTTTGTTCAATATGGTGTTGACCCTCCTTTGGTTGTAATTACAGAACATGTGCGGCTTGGCATGGACTCTGCAAGGTGTTGCAATGCAGGTAAGGTAATCGCAGACCATGCATTCGTCAGAGAGACCTTCAGGTCCTGGAGAGTAGACCGAAGCAGATGCCTTCGACGAATGTCTCTTTCCAACATGTCCCAAACATTCTCGATCGGATTCAAATCCGGACTTTGTGCTGGCCACGGCAGATGTTGCAACCCTGTCTCGTGTTCAGATAAGCATTCTTGCTCGATGGACAGTAGCATTGTCGTCCACGAAGAACCCGTCACCATTTGGGTACAAATGCACCATTGCAGGATGGACTTGATCTGCAACAATGTTCAGGTAGTCTTGGCTTTCACCCGACTATCAAGGAATATCAGAGGACCCTTACCATACCAATAAAACATAGCCCATACCATGACACCTCCTCCTGCAGCTTGAACTGTGTTCACAACAAGAGGGGTCCATCGCTTCATGGGTCTGCCACCAAATTCTCTGCCGGCCATCGGTGCAAAACAATGTGTAACGTGACTCGTCCGACCACATCACCTTTTTCCAGTCATCTACTGTCCAGTCACACCGTTCTTTACAGCACTGCAGGCGAACTTTCCAGTTTATTGCTGACACCAGGGGCTTCCTCATTGGCATGCGACTTCCCATCCCTATTCGCTTCAACTCTTGGCGCACTGTTCTGGAGGAGGTGGGTTGCGAAGATCCTTCATTGAAGTCTGCCGTTAGTTGCTCCACAGTAGATCTTCGGTTTTGCCGCACAATCCATCTCAAGACGACATCGATCCCTGTCTGTGTTGATTGTTTTTGATCCACAATTCTGCCGTTTTGACAACTCTTGTGGATTCCGTTTCTTCGCATTGAAAACCTTAGAGACCCGACGTTTTGAGATATCAGTCAGTTGGTACTGTCCTGGAAATCGTAGCTCAAGCTAGATGGGCTCCCACAATAACTCCTTTTTGGAACTCAAGACAGGTCTGCTGTTTTCCCTATTTTGCTCAACTTGAGCAGCTGCAGCTTGTTCCTACTCTGTACCTGCAGCTTGGAATGAGCATGTACCTCACATGATTACATTCATTTGCATATGACAATCATTTCTGACCTGTAACCCTGCTTTACATATCGGTACAATAATTCATCATGGGTTTCTAATTCATTGGCCAGCGTGTGTAGTTTACGTAGAGAAAACCAGGTATGCAAATTAAAGCAAGCCGTCAATGGCACAAAGTTAACCAATGTACTTCGGGGCATTGGATTTCATCCTACAAATTCCAACTCCTGCGTATACACTGACGAAAGGAAAGAAACGTTCGTCTTGATTTATGTCGATGATTTATTGATTGCTACCAAGAGCAAGCTAAAAGAAAAATTGTTAAAGGATACCCTGTGCCTTTAAGATTTTATGCCGAAGCCACTTTTTGTTTAGGAATAGAGATTAACCAAACAAGGGAGAGCTTACACCTTTCGCAATCCGGATATATTAACAACATACTGAAACGATTCCATATGACTGAGTGTAAACCAATATCGATCCCAGTCGCTTGCGGACTCAATCTCATTTCTACGACGTATGAAACTATGAAAGCTGCGGATATACCTTATAAAGAGTTGATCGGCGCATTAATGTACCTAACCATCAGGACGCGCCCAGACATCGCTTTTGCTGTAAGTGTCTTGAGCCAGTTTAATGAAAAGCATGATAACACTCATTGGATCTCAGCGAAAAGGATCCTACCTTACTTAGAAGGAACCATTCATTATGGGATCACCTATAAACGCACAGGTAGAAATTTAAACGCTTTCGTCGATGCAGACTGGGCCAATTGCCTCATCGACCGCAAATCCTATACCAGATACGCCTTTGTGCTGGGCAACGCAGCTATCAGTTAGAGGTCTCGAAAACAAAGTGTGGTAGCCCCCTCTGTTACGGAGGCTGAGTATTTGGGACTGTCAGCCATTATCAAAGCAATGTATTTGATCCAAAGAATGAAGGAGCTTGGTTTTGACCACATTGTTACAGCTGTAGTTTATAACGACAACCAAGGAGCTATCAAATTGGCAAATAACCCAATCTATCATTCTCGAAAAAAGCATATAGATATTCGGCATCATTTCGTCCGACAAGCTCTCATTGAAGATCCCATCACATTAACTTACCTGGACACAGACTCAATGATCTCCGATGTGCTCACCTAAACGCAAACATATGTTTTGCATGCATCACTTGGGGTTTATCCCATCTGAATAATGAAGAGTGTGTTGGATATAAATAGTATCGACTGCTCTTCCTTATTGTTGATCAAATGGCGTTGGATTTAAGGACTGTTGCCTCAATGACGTATATTAGAGATAGACTCCGAATTCTATTGTTGTAACTTGAAGCAAATTGGGAAGCTCCATGCCCAGAACTGTCATGGCCGAAAGTGAGTGAAGTTGATGCAAAACACATGGCTAAACACGAGAGTAGCTGATTACTAATTCTTTCACATGCCGATCACGGAGTGATAAGTTTATTTTTTCGTTTACTTTATATTTGAAGTATTTTATTAAATTTTATAAACAATTTTTCGATCATGGTTTCAATTTCAATTTCATTTCGATTGTCTTTCAGTTACGTATTTTCATTTTAGTTACGTATTTTTGATTTATTTTTGTGGAAAATGATTCCTGGACCTTGTTCTTATCTATTTGTACAGTTGTACGCAGTTTAACTTTGAGGAATGGTTTTGAATTAATCATTCCTCGGGCCCAAAATCTTCAAAAACAGAACAGCCAGACAGCTAATTACTCCACGGCTCACTCCTGCCCAGAACTATCATGGCTCAATTTGCTTCACTTTTTGCCGTTGTTAACAATAGGATTCGGAGTCTATCTTTAATATACGTCATTGTGTTGCCTAGACACGACATTGTTGGTGTTCAGCGAGGCTCTTCATTGTTGTGCCACCCGAGCGAACAAGACATTCATCGCCATTGCTTTATCTTAGCGCTTTTTAAGTAGATTTAAATTTAGACGACTGTGTTTGTATAATGGACAGTATAATTGTTATTCCTTAACGACTGTTTTGGTGTTTCCTTTCTCAACATCCTACACCTTTCAAAATTCAAGTCTTGAATTGGGCTCTTAAACATTTTTTCCTGGTCTTTTAAAAAATTTTTATCGAAGAAAAAATTTTAAAATGATAGTTTTGTTAATTTTTTCATTCTTAGAATATAATTTTTATTCGTTTGGAAGACATTTTGATCTATTTAAAATAAGTTTCAGAAATAAATTCATTTTTGTAAGGAATTAATTTTTTGCTGTGGATTAAAAGGTAAAAATAAAGAAAAGCGAAAAATTGAAAGTGCCAAATAAATTGTAATTAAATATTTTTTTTTTTAAATTGTAATTTTACAGTCAAGTTTCTCTTTGATATCTACTCAATTTTCTACACATGTTCAACATTAAAACTTTGACGCCTGAAATGTTCTTCTTTTTTAATTTACTTAAAAACAAATGTATCCAATTTCAATTATGTCTAAATGAATGAAGAAAACCATCATTGAAAAATATATATATCGATTGTTTATTAATTAATCATTATAATGTCACTTTTGAGAGCAAAATGTTGCGACTCGATCATTGATGAAATAATGGGAAAATATATTTAGTATTTTGAACATATAGTAACATACTACATTTATTACTAATAAAAAATAATATAAATAAAGATAAATACCATTTTGCATGAATCGCAACAAAATCAGACAATGCAAAAGTCCTACATTTCTGTTGTGCATTTTGGAGCAGCTATGGGGGTCGCTTTCTATTCTTTGATGACACTAAATAAGTTTTACCATCTAAACGTATATCATCACATATTCTAGCTGAAATAATGCTAGATTTTGAAATAGAAGGACTTTCAGATCCTGAAGGCATATTTCTGGCTGATTGCAATATGATGTAATTATCAAATGATTTTTGTCAGATAGATCTACAGGGTCGGGACACATTAATATGACCACCTGCTAGTATCCGGAATATCCACCTTTGGCGACAATCACAGCAGCTAGTCGATGTGACAGAGTTAATAAGTCCTCGGAAGTTGGTTGCAGGTATCTGGGACCATTCGGCGATCAGTGCATCCTGTAATTCCATCACTGTGCATGGTGGAGTTTCCAGCTTGCGGACATGGCGATCGAGATGGTCCCACAAATGTTCAATAGGGTTGACGTCCGGGGAGTTTGGTGGTCATGGGAGTAACTTGAATTCATCTTCATGCTCTTTGAACCACTTGTGGTCAATTTTGGCAGTATGGCAGGGAGCATTGTCCTGTTGAAACGTGCCATCACCCTGAGGAAACACTGTTGACATGAAGGGGTGTACCTGGTCTGCGACGATCATCAGGTAACGAACGGCATTCAGTGTACCCTCCAGTTGTATCAGTGGACTCAGACCATACCACGAAAACATCCCCAAACAGTCACACCTCCACCAGCCTGTCGTCTGCCAACGATGGTGTTGGGATGCCTGTTCTCAGATGCTTCCCAGCGAATTCTCCATTGTCCGTCCACTCTGTTCACCAGAAAACGTGACTCGTCAGAGAAAGCAACCCTTTGCCACTCGGCCGAGGTCCCATGGTGATAGTCCATTGCGAATTGGTGGCGTTTTCGGCGATGCACAGGCGCCAACATGGGTGCTGTTTTACCATGCACTTGCTCCGTAGCCCCAACCTCAAGAGGGATCGTTCACTGTCTTGGTCCTGACACGCCTAGTGGCCCCACTGTTCATTTGCTGTGTCAGTTGCTCAACAATGGCACGCTGATTGGTCATAACCGACGCTCACCTCTAGAATCGATGGCCCGTGGGGCCCCACAGTTACCTCTTCGGTTGCTCGAAACTGTCTGGTTCGTCCAGTCGCGGTACACTTTCACAACGGCAGCCCTGGAGCTGTTCACAAAGGTGGCCGTTTTTGAAATGGTGCCCCCCTTGGCTCGATAGCTAATGATCATCCCCTTCTGGAGGGCTGACAGGTCACTTGCTCTGCCCATGACTGCGACAATTGCTGTGTTAACGGATGCTAGTACACGTCTGCTGTTGTCAGCTTTTAATGAAATGCAATCATTTTTCATCTGCATACCATGGGACGTTCCAACATGTTCGAGGAGAGGTGGTCATATTAATGTGTCCCGACCCTGTATTTGGTGTCTTCAATAAGTGTATACATTTGCAAATATCTAAGAAGCTATCCCTTCTCATAGCATTTACTCCTAATTCATTTTCTCAGATCAGAAGATGATTCCGAATGTTTGCTGGGAACTTAATTATAACAGGATAAATACAGTTTGGCAAATATATGCATCAAACCTCTGACAATTAAGTTCGGTGAATGAGTTCACACAACAAAATGTAAAACAGATAGAGCCACATTTACTTTATTGTCCTTCGAAATAATCACCTGGAAGGCAATACACTTTTGGGATGGCTTTAAGTTAACGTGTCGCATTTGCTTGAATGTCTGGAATGTCTGCAAATCTGTGTCCCTTTAAGGCCCGTTTCAGGCGTGGGAACAAGAAAAAGTCTGCCGGTGCCAAGTCTGGTGAATAAGGTGGATGAGCTATGGATACGACCCCTTTGTTGGCCAGAAACTGTTGCACGATTACGGCAGTGTTCCTCTTTGATCCATTATCCACAGTTACGTGCGCACGCTACACCTTCAACTGAAGAAACGAGCATCTGCTAAACCATTGCACGCACAAACGTGACCTATCTGAACTTGCTTAAACAATGACTGGGCTTGTATTCACATGCATTGTTACTCGCGTAAAGCTCGCACAGATTAGGGTGTGACGTCATTCACCGAACTTAATTGTCAGAGGTTGTGTAATTCTTCTGAACTAAATCTGATTCTTACTTTTTTTCTGATTCTTCTATACTTAGAATTATATAATTTCTTGACTTAAAGAATTTTCAAATATTTGGATGAGAGTAACATGTGCATAATTGGAATAATCATATTTTGGCAAAATACAGAAAGAATCTGGAAGAATATTTTGCTTTTCTTGTCTTTTTTTTCATGATTTTTTCCCGTTTCATCTTATTTGACATGAATAACCGCCAAATTATTTGTTGAATATTTATTTGACACAACTATTTCTGCTTTAGTTCGCAATTGCCGACCATTCAAATTAAGAACTAATCCACCCTCGTCTACATTTGAAGATTCATCTGAATTTTTATTAGCTTCAGATGGTTCAATTAAAAATTTTTCTGTGAAAATTGCACACCTATATTTCAACATCAAAGTAAAGAGATAACTAATGTCAACCAAACTTTTTTATCTTTGAAAAGAATATGATGGAAATTCTGGATTAATTAATTAACTCGCTGTACCATCTGAGAAATAGGTTGACACGCTCAAAATATGTGAAGCTGTCACTAATAAAAATTTTTTAAATATTCTACGCTTGGAAAACATAAAACAGCGATTAATTGATTATTATATTCATTACAATTCATTTGATTGGTTTAAAGGTTGTCCTGAGAAATTGACTTTGGGTTGAAACATATTTCCTGAAATCAAAAATTTCTCATCTGGGAAATGGATCAATGAAAATAAAATTAAAATTAAAAAACCAAGGAGGGAAAAAAATGAAAAACAAGCACATGTATGAACATGAACTTGTTACTAAATATTTGTTTTCATTACATTTATATTCATTTTTATTTTACTCAGCAAATTTCTCCTCTTTGTATATTGTAAATTCTGAAGAAAAAGAAACACTGTATATATATTTTTTAATTGATCTAATAAAAATATTTCAATTTCAGCAATGGAGTCATCTCTTCTTGAAATAAAAATTTTCTGGGTATGTTACAAGCACAGATTAAATATAACAAGCTAATCTTTGTTTACAAACAATTAAACTTGATCTGCAAAGTAACATTTAAGATGTTCATTAAAAAATGATTCATTTAATGTACTTTGTCAAATTGTATACTGATGTTTGAAAAATCAATATTAATCCAGTAACAGTTTTCCATCAATTATTTTTCCTTTAAAGCTTAATAATGTTAATAATTTTCACGAACATTGCTCAACAACTGTGTTGTTTACGTTCAGAGAACTGGCGTGGTCCCACTGTAACGCCAGCTGGCACATGAGTCGCAGTCACGTGACCTGTTTCCATTTGCTCCATAGGATTGCCTTCAATTGTCCCATCTGTATAGTGGCTAGAAGAATAGTGTGGCAGCGAGCGTTGAAATCTGATTCCTTGAATGATGATGCCACCAGATGACAGCTACATCAACATAGTAGCTAAACATCCAGGGCTTTACATCAATAAAGCTCCATTAATTTCTTCATAAAATTTATAAATTTAATTTATTATTTCATTTTTATTCCAGAACATTAAATAATATATCATTTTAATAATATTTCGACCCACCCATTTTCTTGTTTTGAATTTAAAGGTGATTTTGCAGTATTTTTTATTTCAAATGATTTTATTCTTTTTTAGTTATAATTGGTATAGAGAAATACACGACCGTTTCACATTGAGTTATTTTCTTTAGATAAGTTTTCAATTTCTTCATCCGATTTTCACCCCACCCTTCTTACTGTTGCATTTTAAAATTTCAAGAACCACTTTGCTGTCTATATTTCTGATTTATATTTTTCTTTATGAAAAATCTAAGAAAATCAGAATAATTTTTAAAAATTCCTTATTTTCAAACAATAAAATGCAATCAAAGCAGCTTTAAATACAATACTCATTTCCAAAAAAGTTGGGACAGTGCAAAATATAAGAAGAACTCCAACACATTTGTTTGGATTATTGTATTGCCGTTTATTTCAACGCATTACAATACATAAACGATAAATTAGGCATGGGGTCACATATCTTATATGCTTAAACAACGATACAGGTGCTTTTCCTGTTTGGCACGTGCAACACACTCCCAAAAAAGTTGGGACAGCACGGCGTTTACCTCTTGATGACACACTGTAATCTTCTCGGCATCGATGACACCAATCTTTCTAACACCGTAACCGGAATTCTGTCCCGTTCCTGCTGGATATAGGTTTTCAGCTGTTCAACTGTCCGGGGTCGTCGCTGTCGTAGTTTTCATTTAATAATACGCCAAACGTTTTCTATAGGCGACAGATCCGGGCTGCAAGGGGGCCAATCCAACATACGAATGCGCCATAGCTGCAAGGGGGCCAATCCAACGTAGCCATGCAGAAGTTATGCGCGCTGCATGCGGTCTGGCGTTGTCTTGTCGAAATATACACTGACGTCGTCCAAACAGGCGCCTCTTAGATTGCACCATAGCTTGTTCCAGGATATGTATATACGCTTCAGCATTGACGGTGCCATTGCAGATGTGCAAGTCTCCCATTCCATGGCCACTAATACAGCCCCAGACCGTGACAGACGGTGGTTTCTGTACCAAACGCCTGTAGCACGCGAGAATATCCTTTTCGTCTTTGGTCCGGAGTGTACGGCGTCCGTTATTTCCGTAAACAATCGTAAAGGTTGATTCATCGGACCACAATATGTTCTTCCAGCGTGCTTGGGACCAATTGCGATGGGCTCGAGCCCATATCAGACGGCGACGTTGCTGTCGTTTGTTGATGTATGGCTTCCGTCGTGCACAGTATAACTTAAGTTTGCATTTGTGGATGCATCGGCGTACAGTATTCAACGATAATGGCTTCCCGAAGAAATCGCGGGCCCACGTGGCTATGTCCGTAATCGCAGCATTTCTATGCGTGATGCAGTGACGTCGGAGGATCCGAAGAGTTCGAGCATTCAGAATAGGTTTTCTACCTTGGCCTTTCCGAACTGTGATCTCACCACTATCTCGGTAGCGCTCGATAATATTATGTACTGTAGATGATGACAGGTTAAATCTTCTGGCTATTGCATGCTGAGAAACGTTGTTTGTGAATTCTCGAACGATTCGAACACGAAGAATCTTCGCTAACTGGCTTGCCTCGACCCATCGTTCCGAATAAGTTACCTGAATGACGGATGGCAACTGTTATTTATATGGAATGTAGTACGACGTCATCATTCTAGATTGTTCCACTACTAACGGCGCTTTCTACAACGTATGTCCCTACTATTTTGGAACGTGTTGCAACACCCCCATTCAAAATGAACGTCCCGGCCACGATACAAAATGTTTTGGTGCACACACTATATTTATGTCATTTCATAAACGTATCTGCTATTTTGTATTTGCGAGAAAGTTTTGTTACATCATCCCTTTTGGTTTTTTCTATATATTTTGCACTGTCCCAACTTTTTTGGAAATGAGTATTGTACAAATTTATTATATATCTTACTTTTTTTTTAAATAATAAGAATTTTTTTTTCAAACCTATTGGCTTGAAGTATCTGATTTTTTTAATTTTTTATCATCACATAAAAAAGTAATTTGGTTGTTAATAATGTGATAAATGAATTTTATATGAAAAAGACATTCTCTTTGTATATCTATATATTTTTCAATATTGTGCATTTCACATATGAGACTTTTCGAGCTAGGGGAGCGAACGCCTCATTTCTTGAATTTTTTCTCCTGAAACATCTGTGAAAATTCATTTTCTATCATTTGTGAGGTGGCCAGCTGCGTACAGCATTATATTATTAGATTTTGCTTATATTTTATTAGACTTAATTCAGCAAGTGTTTAATGTAAATAATAATAATTATTAAGTGGAGAAGCGTCTCCAAGCATAGGTAATGATTTTTCAAATGAAAAATGGAAGGAAAAATTCTGCGACCCGGATTCGAACCAGGAACCTCGACTATCATGGCCGATGCCTCTACCAATTGGGCTATCGCAGACACCATGGACAGCCAAGCTGTCTCAAGGTGTCTTAAAGACAACCAAGTTGTCACGGTTGAAAGCCCAATGGGAGACCGGAACCTCGCCCGCAGATCGAGAATTTCTCCACTCCAAACCATCATTACCTATACTTGGAGACGCATCTCCAGTTAATAATTATTATTCTTCACTTGTGAGTTCATCAACTTTCTGATGGTTTGGAGTGGAGAAATTCTCGATCTGCGGGCCAGGTTCCCGTCTCCCATTGGGCTTTCAACCGTGACAACTTGGTTGTCTTTAAGACACCTTGAGACAGCTTGGCTGTCCGTGGTGTCTGCGATAGCCCAATTGGTAGAGGCATCGGCCATGAGAGTCGAGGTTCCTGGTTCGAATCCAGGTCGCAGAATTTTTTCTTCCATTTTTCCATTTAATGCTTAATTACTCAAAATTTAATTCCTCTGGCTCGGAAGGGCTCATATTCCATGCTTTATCTTATTAAGGATGGATACCTTCATCCATCTCCCTGATCTTATATTTCAACTTAAACAGCAAATTTTTTTCATTTATTTTAACGTTAAAGAGTATCCTCAAGTTCTATGGAAGACAATTACCTAACAATTTATTAAATTTTTATAAATAAACTTAACTCAACCATAATATAGCTGGAAAAAAACCTCCGTCATCCTAAGATTTCCATCTCATCTCCCGCATAACTCGCATCTATGTCGATTGTAGTGTCATCAAATCGGGAATCAACCACGTAGCATTGCGAGTAGTAGCCGTTGCCACACTTTTCTTCTAGCCACTATACCATCTGTGTAATCGTTAATCTGTGGCCCGATGCCATAGTTGGCAATGGCTTCTGTGATAGCAAAGGCAGTGGAAGTTCTTAAAAAAGTTAATTTCAGCGTAATTTCTTTCGTTAATAGACAATTCTGAACTGTAATATTAAAAATAAGGCTGTTCTTATACTTAGGCTTAAAACGGAGAGGTTTTTAACAGCCGCTCTTTAATCGGGAGGAGGGGGGGAGACCAAATTTTTTTCCAAATCTGAGATTACGATTTTGACACCTTATTTTCGCGAAAAAAATCTCGTATTTTATTTAAAAAAACCTTTTTTTACACAAAAAAAATTGCCAAAATTTTTTCGTAATAACCGTATTTTTATAAAAAAATGTTCGTATTATCGGGTCAATTTTACAAGTAAATTACATCGACGGGGTCGGGCCAGAGAATTTCATACTGAACGGGATTTCGTAATAAGAGAGTTCGTTATGAGTGGGCTATGGTGTACGAAGTTTTGCTGATAGATGGTGTTAGGGGCATGTCTCAACTGTAAATGCGCCAAGTGGTGTCATCGTATGTCCATGTGATTTTGAGTTTGAGTTGTTTTTGTCATTCTTTGTGTTGGTTGTGTCGCGATTCTTAATATTAAAGCTGAAGAAAATTGCAGCTAAAACCCACAGGCTGTTGAAGGAGGCTTTTGGTGAACAAGCTTTAGGCTAAACCCAAAACATTTGAGTAGTTTAAGCGTTTCAAAGATGGTCTGGAATCTGTGAAAGACGACAAGCTTTCTGGTTGACCGTCAAGAAGCACAAGTCTGGAAATGATCACGAAAGTGCGTGACGTGATCCGAGAGGACCGAAGTCAGACCATCCACAATGTTTTTGATCACCTTGGACTGCCATATGGGACGTTTTGAGACGATTGAGGGAAACTGTGAGGTGCAAAAGATCAGAGATGTGGAATAAAAAAAGACTGTCTGCTCCATCACGACAATGCTCCAGCATACACATCGCTCACTGTGAGGGACTTCCTCAACAAAAACAACATGACCACTGTCCTTTGGCCCCCTGCGATTTTTACTGCTTCCGAAAATTAAAATTGCAGTTAAAAGGGTGGTGATGTATAGATGACCAAGAAGACTACAGGGTGTTTCAGAATGTTTTAGACAATTTTTAATCATTATTTAAAAGAAAAATATTACAGATAGAGACAAATGGTTTTCAACAATTTGTTTATCAACTCAAATTTTTTTTCCCTATATTAGTGAAGTTCAATATGGGCACCATTTGTTGCATGAGCAACATCCAAATGATATTCAATCTCTGCCCATGTTCTCGCCAGCGTCGCCTCATCTACCAAACTAACTCCAGAAACAATGCAGGACTTCAAATCTGCCACACTTTTGACTTTTGTTCTGTATACTTTGTCTTTAAGAAATCCCCACAGAAAAAGTCCAGAGGAATCAGATCAGCTGAACGAGGTGGCCACAACAGAGGCCCATCTCGCCCAATCCACTGCTGAGAGAATTCAGCATTAAGCGTATCTCAGACTGTTAACGCCCAGTCAGGAGGGCACCATCTTGATGGAAGAAAACATTTGGTGGTCCTGAAATTGTGAAAATGCATATTGTTCAAGCATGTCAAGATAGTTGATGGAGTTAATGGTTGGCTCGATGAAAAAAAATGGGCCAATAACTCAATCATGTAAAAGCTCGCATCACATGTTGATCTTTGGGCTTGACACTCTGCTTCAAGAACTTCATGGGGATTTTGTGATTCCCAAATCTGCATACTATGACGATTGACCTTACCAGACACGTGAAAAGTGCCTCATCTGAAAACAACAGACTTCAAAAATCTTCATTATTGTCAATTCTTCGTAACATTTCTTTAGCATATGCTTGGTGTTGTGGTTTATCACTTGGTTTCAAGGAGGGTGCGGCGACACCTAGTGTTATAATGTTGCATCAAAAAAACTTTTTGATTTTATAACTGTGATGGATAATTGCGCGAGGTTGCTACCAGACGCCGGTGTGCACGACGCAGTGCATGCTGGGATGACATCACAATTGAAACATGAGACTTGCTGCCTAGAACATGATGAGCACGCACGTGTTGACATCAGTAGCAGAGACTGATATATACAGGGTGTAACTAAAGGTGTGTTACAAACTCTGGGGAATGATAGAACTGGTCAAAATAAGCATTTTTTGTTCTATGAACATTGGTCCACAACTGCATTGTTTAAGAGTTATAGCAACTGTTCAAAATGACGCCCTTCAGCGTCAATGCAGGCTTGCATTCGTCGCTGTACGTTGCAAGACACCCGTTGCAGCATCTGCTGGGAGTCCCTGATATGTTGTCTGCTGCTACAGCCAATCGTGCGATGAGTTCCTCCACTGAATTAACCATTGTTTCGTACATCAGGGACTTTAGGTGGCCCCACACAAAGAAATCCAATGGTTTTAGGTCTGGTGATCGTGGCGGCCAGGTAACTGGACCACCCCGTCCAATCCAACGATCGCCAAACGTATCAGTGAGGAAGGCCCGGACATGCTGTGAGAAATGTGGAGGTGCGCCATCATGTTGGAACCACATTACTTGACGGATGTTAAGAGGTATGTCATCCAACAGTTCAGGCAGCACCTCCTGAAGAAAGACGAGGTAGGTTTGTGCATTCATACGAGCTGGGAGAATGTACGGCCCAATGAGGCGATTGCCAACAATACCAGCCCACACGTTGACAGAAAATCGTTGCTGGAAGCGCCTTGTCGAAATGGCATGTGGGTTGATACGGTCCCTAACATGGATATTCTGGTGGTTGAAAATACCTTCCCTGGTGAAGGTTGCTTTATCAGTGAACAGCACCTGCTGTGGGAATGCTGGTTCCTCTCTACAGCGTGCAAGAAACCATCTGCAGAATGCCATACGTGGTGCAAAGTCAGCAGCTCCAAATGCTTGCACTCGTTGCATACGAAACGGATAAAACAGTTGGTCATGCAGAACTCGCCAAACAGACTGTGTTTATAATGTGTGCAAGCGCACGGGTTCTACATGTTGGTCTTTCGTGAACTCTACGAAGAACAGCTTCTTCGAATTGAGCGGTACGACGGGTGCGAGCGCGACCATGCTCTCCACGCATCACAGCTACACTTCCTGTTGCTCGTAGACGTCGCACAAGCTGAGCAAACATTGTGTGAGCTGGCTGACGACGTTGTGGAAACTGCCGTCTGTACAGACGACAAGCAGCCCTTCCATTACCGTCTGCAGCACCGTACACTAACAACATGTCAGTGCACTCGTTAAAGGTGTAGTCCATATCCGGATGCGATCACACACGTTAGATTTTTTAGTGTGCAGGATCTGCTTGCATGGTAATATGATGGTGTGGTCATGTTACTTTAAAAATTTACATGACCATACCATACTTCAGAAAGGGGTGTGTCATAAGCCTGCATTGATGCTGAATAAGTCATTTTGAACAGTGGCTATAACTCTTAAACGATGCAGTTGTGGACCAATGTTCATAGAACAAAAAATGCTTATTTTGACTAGTTCTATCATTTCCCAAAGTTTGTAACACATCTTCAGTTACACCCTGTATAGACTTTACTTTTTCATATAAATTTATTATGTACTAGAAGAGGTACCCGGCGTTGCCCGGGATAATTACACTTGCACAATCCTTTCCTTTCATTGTTAGTCATGAGATATTGATTGTTTGTTCATGCAGAGCGTTTGTGAATTGCGTGTTGATACCATTGTTGATACCTATTGTTGTACAAACTTTGCCTTGCATTGTTGGTCATGAGATATTTCTCATTAATATGCCTTGCCATAACCATGAATATCGATTTTTTATCGATATTTATTATTTTTCCGAAATCTGAGGTAGACAGTGACCTTCCTCATGCTTTGAAGGTCATGTATGCGAAATTTTATCAAGATCGGAATAAAACTGTAGATTTGTATAAAAAACAGACCCACAGACAGACCCACAGACGCACAGACCCACAAACATCCTTCTTTATATATATAGATAGACTAGCAGAGGTACCCGGCGTTGCCCGGGATAAATACACTTGTAGGTAAAGAGAACAATCTCAAAAATTTAAATTATAACTCTCAATTGGTTAAAAAAAAAAAAAACTCAATACAACACAGAGCAAAGGGATTATCCTTTCTACCAAAAATACCAGGCAGTCCAGATGATAAACCGGGAATTTATCGAAACTCTTCTGGACTTGCCTCACCACTGTGGAGCATCACCAGATATTTTAGACTCAAGGTACCCAGCGTTGCCCGGGATAATTACACTTGGATGTAAACAGAACAATCTCAAAAAATTAAATTAAATTTTGCAATATCTTAAAAATAAACACATGAAAATGCTTAGAATTAATACAGTAAAAATTCTTAATGAAAATTCGAAAAAAATCTTTTTAAAGGCTCACAATGGCTGGACCTCTCCAAGGATGCCACTGCTAGTCTAAATAATTTCTTACTCACGTAATCTTCCCTCAGATGTATACTTAGTGTTGTTGCAATTTCCACTCTTCTCTCGATGTTTTGAAGCAAAACTCTCGATTCTTCTATTTACTTGCTTCCCATTTGCTCAATACATCACAGAGCTAAAGGAGTGCTTCCTCTGTCGTGTTTCCACTCTTTCTCAATAGTCTGCTAACTCTTCATTATCTCCAGCTACTTATCATTTTTAAAGATTTTCAAGAAATTGTTAAGTACTAAGAACTCTCTTTTCTAAGAAAAACCTGAATAACAGGAATTCTATGCATTGTTACAAATTGAAACTTATCCATATTGCATCATCATTTTATGTTCATTGTTATAATTCTTGGAAAGGATTGCTTTATCATTGCATCATCATTTTGAGCTCATTGTTATTGGTGAATTGCGTGTTGAAACCATTGTTGATACCTATTGTTGCACAAACTTTTATTTGCATTGTTGGTCATGAGATATATATTGTTGGTCCGTGCAGAGTGTTTGTGAATTGCGTGTCGATACCATTGTTGCAAAAACTTTGTCTTGCATTGTTGGTCATGCGATATTTCTCATTAATATGCCCTGCCATAACCATGAATATCGATTTTTTATCAATAATTATTATTTTTTCGAAATCTGAAGTAGACAGTGACCTTCCTCATGCTTTGAAGGTCATGTATGCGAAATTTCATCAAGATCGGAATAAAACTGTAGATTTGTATAAAAAACAGACCCACAGACAGACCCACAGACAGACCCACAGACAGACAGACCCACAAACATCCTTCTTTATATATATAGATAGAAGATTATCTCATATCCTACTTTCCTTTAACCACCAATAAATACAATCGATCCACAACAATAATGGTAGCAGAGCATTGTTAATGGTTAAAGGTTAAATAGCCGTAGAGGATACGAGGCTGACGATAAAAAGCATCACCTAAGACTAAAGCACCCGTGGGACTCACCGCCGACGGAACAAATTTCATCGTTGGACTAACCGCCAACAAAAAAACTTGAGGAATCGCACGGAGCAAAGATGGAAAGAGCGGCAAAGATCGAGCAATTGACACCGGAGAAATATGCCACATGGAGATTTAAGGTAGAGACTGTTTTACGTGCTAAAGGGTTGTTTAAATTAGTAATCAAAGAGAATGAACCGCCAGCCGGTAACAGTCAGGAGGAAATTAAGCTGAGGGACGAATGGCAACAAACAAGTTATGAAGCTCTAGAAATCATAGTCCTAACGCTATCACAACCTCAGGCCAACTTATATATCAGGGAAAGGAATGTCAAAAAATTATGGGAAAGATTGGAGGAGAAACATGCAGGCAATACAGAGGATAGAAAAATTAATTTAACATTAGAATTAAGACAAATTAAGATGAGGTCGGATGAAACTATTTGGAGTTAAATAAACAGATCTACAAGCCTTGCGGAATCATGCGCGTGCGTAGGGGAGGAAATAAAAGACCGAGAATTAAGTCATATATTAATTAATGGACTCAATCATAAATATGATGGAATAAGTGCAGCATTAAGAAACTATCAGGGCGTGAATCTAGCCGATTTAAAACAAAGGCTAGAAGAAGAAGAAAAAATTATAACACAGGAAACGCTGTGGAACAAGCATACAAGGTCGGAATAAGACGGTGAAAGAACAATGATAGTCGCATCTGTTACGTCTGCCTAAAAATGGGTCATATTGCAAAATTTTGTTGTTTTAGGTTTGATAATAAGCCTAAGCAAAACCACTATGCCAGCGTGGAACAGAATAAGACTGTGTCAGAAAGAAGAGAAGGGCCGCAAAATAATCGAAGCACTAGAATAAATGGAGATAAAAAGGATCAACATACTCAATCCGCACTTGGGGCTGAAACGAACATGTGTTTGTTGAACAAAGGGCAAAACGAAAACAAAATGGCGGCAGTAGCGAACGCGACCAATAACAATAGAGATGACGACAGCAACATTTGATGTCTTGATTCTGGGTGCACTTCCATGACGTATAAGAGGTAATGGTTAATGGACTGGGAAGACGAATGTGGTTCCGTGACACTTGCTGAGGCAGGTAGGGAAATGGAAATTGTAGGAAAAGGCAACGTTAAGTACACGACAATAACGAAGGAAGGACACGCCGTTGATAACCATAATTCATAATGTCAAATATGTTCCAGATTTAAGAACTAATTTATTGTTAGTCCACGAGACAGTCAGGAAAAATATTTCCGTAATATTTGACCAGATGGGAGCTAGAGTCATAAACAATGACACTAGTAAGGTTATAGCGGAAGCCACAGAATCAGAAAAAAATGTACATTGTAAAGGGCAAACCTGTCAAAGGAGGTGATTGCACCGTCAGCTGTATGAAATGTACACAGTCAGATATAGATAAAGAAACATGGCATAAAAGATTAGGGCACGTGTGTGAAGAATATCTCGATTTGATGAGGAATAAAGAATCGGTCCGTAGCTTAAATTTTCGTGATAAAAAGCTGGGGATGTGCGAGTTATTCATAAAAGGGAAATTAGTCTGCGACAAGTGTTCCAGGGTATTTAACAAGCAGGCTGCAGACAAACTGGAACTGATACACATGGATCTATGTGGACCCATGCCATGAGAATCAATTCAGGGGGTCACTTTACATGTTAGTGATCGTAGATACATATACGAGAATGATCTTCACGTATTTTCTGAAACGGAAAAATGAAGCGCTATCCAAGTTCATAGAGTTCAAAAATTGGGCAGAGTATCAGGTAGAAAGAAAGATCAAAATTATCAGGACAGATGATGGGTTGGAATTCGTGTGCAGGGATTTCGAAAACTTACTCAAAAAGGCAGGTATTAAACACCAAAGGATAGTACCAGCGAATCCTCAGAGTAATGGGATAGCAGAAAGGGCCAACAGAACGCTCTTAGATAAAGCAAGAGCCATGCTAATACACGCGGGATTAACCCAGAAGTTTTGGGCAGAAGCAGTAGCTACAAGTGCGTATTTGCACAATCGGACAGTAAATAGCAAGAATAAGGAAATAACGCTACTAGAGAAATGGTACGGGAAGACGCCATCGGTAGCGCACCTGAGAACTTTCGTCTGCTTGGCGTCTTACAGCATCAAGGAGAACAAACGGCATAAACTTAACCCGAGAGCGGAAGTCGGAATTTTCGTGGGCTATGCTTTGAATAGGAAAGGTTATACATGCATAGAATATTCGACCCAGAACATAACAGTTAAGATGGATGAAGGTACCCGTTGAATAAATTACTTCAAGGAGTTAAAGACCGATAATACAGAGTCGGAATGTGGCCAAGAGAGCTGGATAGAATACAGGTTAGGTAACACAGAAGTAAGGACGGATGAAAATGATGACAACATTCAAGAGCCATGTATAGTAGAGGTCGAAGAAAATGTTACTGATCAAACTGATGAACTGAGAGGGTGAGCTGGCAGAAAAAATGGTGAAACGAATGAGATTATACAGATAAGGCGCATGCAACAAGCGGAAGAAAGGGAAGGGAGGCTCCTGGAGATGGGCGTCAGAAGATCGGAAAGAATCAGAGAACAGGCAGATATAGCGGAGATCGCACCGAACAATTATAAAGAGACGCAGGAATCTGCATTTAGGGAGGAATGGAACAAGGCTATGGATGACGAAATTTACTCGTTGAAAATGCATGATGTATGGGAATTAGTGGAACGCAAAGAGGGAATGAAAGTGGTAGACTCCAAATGGGTATTTACGATAAAAGATAACCCTGATGGAACGGTTAGAAGAAGGAAGGCGAGGTTAGTCGTTATGGGAAACAATCAAAGATGTGGTATTGATTTCTTAGAAAGTTATTCTCCAGTCATAAAGATGGAATTATGTAGGGCATTAATAGCGATTGCAATCAAGGAAAATATGAGCATAGAATTCAGGGACATTAAAACAGCCTATTTATATGGTGAGCTGAATGAAGAGATTTATATGAGACAGCCGATGGGTTATGAGCAAGGTCAGGACCTAGTGTGTAAGCTCAAGAAAAGCCTGTATGGATTACCTCAATCGGGAAATTGTTGGCACAAGAGGCTCAGAAAGGTTATGCTGGAATTGGGACTTAAGCAATTGGATAGTGATCCATGTATATTTATGAGCAATGGAAATGATAAAGTGTATATTGGCGTTTACGTCGATGATTTATTATTCATAGGGGATACAACTAATATAAAGAACTGGGGTATTAAACTGAGGGGGCATTTCCAATTGACAGAGGTAACCGGCAATGATTCGTTCCTGGGGATTCAAATTAAATGCTCGCAGCACGGCATTCAGATCTCTCAATCTCATTATGCAAAGAAGATCCTGCGACGATTCGTGATGGAGGCGTGCAACCCAACCAAAACTCCAGCGGACAGAAATCAAAATTTGGACAAGTATGAACAGTCGCCAAATGTCGACAAGAACTTGTACATGGAAATGATAGGTTGTTTGATGTATTTAGCCGTGGGTACACGACCCACGATATAGCATATTATGTTAGCTACCTATCACAATATTCAAGTGATCCCAGACAGATACATCTTACAGCCGTGAAGCGTGTGTACAGATATATAAAAGGATCTTATGATTTGGGACTATTATACAATGACAACCCAGGACAGTTAAGTTTGTGCACGGATGTAAGTTTGGACTCCACGAAGAACGCAAAGTCATTTTCTGGATATGCCACGAGAATAGGCAACTGTGTAATCAGCTGGAAAAGCAAAAAGCAAACTTTAGTCGCCAAGTCTACATGCGAGGCGGAGTTGATGGCCATAACTGAACTAAATATGGAAAAATAATCTCTGAACTAAATATGGAGAAATATGCAGTGAAACCCATAACACTCAGAACGGACAGTATAGCTGCTATAAACTGGCTGAATGGCCATGTTACTACAGAGAACTAAGCATATAAATCGTAGATACCACTTTATCAGAGATGAAGTGAAGAAGGGCAACATAAAACTAATACACAATAGAAGTGAATGCATCGAAGCAGATGTGTTGATGAAGCCCCAAGTGTTCGATAAAATGGACTTGTGTCGTGAAGGGATGCAAATGAGTACCAAAGAAAGAGTTGCATTAAACCAGATGAATGCAAACTCGCGCAAAGGGGGCAGTGTGATGGATAATTGCGCGAGGTTGCCACCAGATGCCGGTGCTCACGACGCAGTGCATGCTGGGATGACATCACAATTGAAACATGAGACTTGCTGTCAGCCACTACTTGAATTATTCCCTTTAGAGTACCAGTTTACAGTACCAGATCAAATATTCTTTTCCATATTGAGAAGTCATCCTCATCCAGCAATTACATTCATAACACTCTCTTCAAACGGGCCCTACGTAGTGTTAATGACCTTCTTACTTCGTTCGACCTCTTCCACGACAAAAGGAACAAATTGAAGTGTATTAACATTGCATTATAACTGATTTTTATTTTTTCCCTATTGGACTATAACTGAGTTCTTATTGCACTATAACTGAGTTGTCTCTTTTTTTTTTTTTAATTTCATTTGTGCTCATTATGTATCCAGTTCTTGAAATATTTATTTTTATATGACAATTATATATTGTACCGTTCCTCATGTTTTATGATTTTAGAGTACTGCCTTAATTTGTGCATTTTATCGAAATTTTATTTTCTTTGTCATTATTATCCATTGAATTTTACCTGTTGTGTTAATCATCTTTTGATATTACGTTGTACCTGTCAGATTTTACTTATTTCATCCTTTTTTATCTTATTGATAATATCATTGTTACTATTTATATTGATCATGTAAAAGGGGTATTCCCGTATAATTTGAATAAATAAATGAGCACGCACGTGTTGACATCAGTAGCAGAGACTGATATATACAGGGTGTTTCAAAATTATGTACAATAAATTTAGTGACATATTCTTCAGGTCAAAAGAACACGAAAATATTCTGTAGCACTTTGTCTGGAAACGATTTGTTTGCAAGTAATCCAATATCGCACGGTAGTTAGCGGACGATATTTTAGCAGTTCCAGCGTTTCGACCCAACACTAGGTTGAGTGGTTTGTTCCATTTAAACCTACTTTAGGGTTGTTCCATTAGTTGTGTACGGTTGTTTGCATTACTGTAGTTTCACTACTGTACATCCACTAGGAATATCAATTTCAGAATGTTTGCGTGCTTAGACATACGCATTACGATTTACGTAAAAAAAAAAAAGTCATGTACACGTATTCCAGTGCAGAATACACTGACATGCACCTAATGTATGGTCTTGCGGACGGAAATTGCTGTGGAAGCAAGAAGACTCTACCAAGAACGCTTTCCGAATAGACGTTTGCTAAATAACCGAACATTTGTATCTGTCGACAGACATTTGAGGGAGCGTGGTTCCTTTGGCCGTCAAACAGGACAAGGGCGGCCTGTAGCACATTCTCCGGATGAGGAGGATGTGATAATTGACATCATACATGATGAACCACAGACAAGCACCCGTCGTATTTCTTCCACGGTACACATTCCGCACTCATCTGTTTGGCGCATTCTTCACCGTCAGCTTTTGCATCCATACCACCTGCAACTGGTTCAGGCACTGAACCCAACGGATTATCCACACCGACAACGATTTTGCCAATGGATACAACGTCGTCATGCTGCAGACCCTAGTTGTCTCAGCCAGATACTTTTCACGGACGAAGCAACCCTCACCCGGACAGGAATCGTAAATTCTCACAACCAGCACCATTGGGCAGATGCTAACCCGCATGTTACCAGAGCTCGAGCGCATCAAGAGCGTTTCTCCGTGAACATTTGGTGTGGAATTATCGGAAATAACTTAATTGGCCCTTATGTGTTGCCGCCACGATTGACTGGGCGAACGTATCTTTTGTTTCTGCAGAATGCATTGCCGGAATTACTGGAAGATGTTCCTCTTTTGATAAGATCTAACATGTGGTTCATGCATGATGGCGCTCCAGCACATTTCAGCCATGTTGTGCGAGCACACCTTAATGCTGCATGCACGAATCGGTGGATAGGTCGAGGTGGACCGGTAGCCTGGCCTGCAAGATCACCCGACCTTAATCCTTTGGACTTTTTTCTGTGGGGTCATGTGAAAACGATCATCTACAGCACAGAAGTTCCTAACATTATGGATCTGCGACAACGAATTGAAAATGCATGCCAGACCGTTCGTAATGCTGGCGACGAACTCTTCCATGACATCAGACGGTCGCTCATGCAACGAGCCGAAGCGTGCGTGCGAGCTGGTGGCGGGCACTTTGAACAATTCCTGTAATTTGGAGCCACGGGTTTAGTTGGCTGTATCGCGTAAATAAATCGTTTCCAGACAAAGTGCTATAGAACATTTTCGTCTTCTTTTGACCTGAAGAATATGTCACTAAATTTATTGTACATAATTTTGAAACACCCTGTATAGACTTTACTTTTTCATATAAGCTTATTATGTATTATCTCATATCCTACTTTCCTTTAACGGTGGAAGATGACGGTGGAAATTAAAAGATCATGTAAGTTCAGTATTTTATAGAGGTATATTTCGGCAAATTTTGGGTACCACTCATATTTAGTATGGTAACTGGAAAACAAATTAACGTATTCACATTCAGTTTTCACCAATCAATAAGTATGGGTCAGGACGAAGAAAGTTCTAAGGTGAGATATCTGGAATAGGTACAATAGCACGTGCACCAATGATACCATTATGATACACCCATTAAAATATTCAGTGCTAACATATCGTTTGTAATATATCAAACAACTCGTAATGATGTGTCATGCATGAATATAATGCGTAATTAAAGATAGTACAAACTGGTTTAGTAGCATGCGTTCTATGATACCATTAGAAATTTTCAATGCAAAGACATGGCGTGTAATATATTAAATAACTCGTAACTACGTGTCATGAATGAATTTACCGAGTAATTAATGATGTTAAAAATAAATTGGTTTAGTAGTACATGTTCCCGTGATAGCATTGGGTTTTTCAATGCATGATATGGCATGTAATATACCTAACAACAACTGACGGGCTGTTATGCTTATTGTTATCCATAGTTAATTGCTTTCCACAGCAAATTGCTGTTAGGACTAACATTATCAGTAGCTAACTTCTGTTAGATATATGATTGTCAATAGCTAATTGCTAGTAGCTGATCGCTTGCTTCAACAGTACTACTGTTACAGTAGATGGAAAGAAAACCAAAAACCTCTTGTCCACAAAGATTTTATTAGGTCTCTTGTATACGTATTTCAGTCTCCTTGAGACCATTATTCAATACCAACTACAATAATCAAGAACAGTAGCAGTCTATTTATATAATATGTGGACACTTTGGACATTCAATCAGCCAAGGGCTGATCAGAAACTAAAGCGAATACATTTACATTAAAATGATATGTGTACACATTTGACAGCCAATCAGAAACCAAAGTAAACACATTTACATTAATGGTTAAACTATAAATAAAACAAACGTCTTATTTCAAGAATCAACTAGTAGTACATACAAAATGCTAAGGGCGAGAAAGTCAAATAACTACTTTTAAATAATAAGAATTATTAAACAAGTACAGAGCCACTAACTACATAAAATTTCAAAAACAAAAAAAATTACTATGAACTGTTAAGTAACTTAGCAATATAGAATCGTCGAGGGGGCCTGGATCGTTCCACGCCTACTGATGGTCGGCAAATAGGACTTGATATGTCCGAGAAAGTAAAATCCTGCATAACTGGCTTCTATAGTATTCACGGCAATGAATTCCCAAAACATAGCATTGATGTAAATGAAGTCCTAAGCATCATTAAAAATTTAAAAACGAGAAAAGCTCCAGGTAAAGACTCTATTAAGAACACTGCTTTGAAAAATTTACCTCCAAATAAAATTCAAGATATTGCAAAAGTGATTAACGACTGCTGGAAGAACACTTACTTCCCGGATGCTTGGAAGCAATCAGTTGTCTTAAGCATTCCTAAGCCAGGACAAAATCCTGCAAATCCTGTTAGCTACAGGCCCATCAGCTTGTTACCATCAATTTCCAAAATCCTGGAAAAAACAATTCTCAAGAGATTCATTGAGCACTGTGATGCCAACGATCTCATCCGCGATGAACAATTTGGCTTTCGCTCAAACCATTCCTGCCAACTCCAAACATGGAGGCTCGCAGCGGATATCAATGAGCCCCTTAATCTCTCTATGTACTGTGGGGTCGTTTTTCTCGATGTACACAAAGCCTTCGACCAAGTCTGGCACGATGGTCTTATTTTTAAAATGATTATGGATGGATTTCCTCAAGACATAATTACTCTGATACACTCGTTTCTCTCCAACCGGTTCTTTCAGGCCAGAGTTGGAGATAGTCTATCTCCTATGTATGAAGTAAAAGCTGGTGTCCCACAGGGTTCAGTCCTGGGGCCAGTATTATTCAATTATTTTATGCGAGACTTCCCAAGTCCTTCTAAATGTAAGCTCTTTTTTTACGCAGATGACGCTGCTATACTGACCTGTGCTCGTCAACCAGCCGTAGTAGTCTCGCGGCTGCAGAAGGCTCTAAAGGAGTGTGAAAGCTGGTTTAGCAAGTGGAGGCTAAAATTGAATGTAGACAAATGCAAGGCGATGTTTGTCTCCAAGAAGAGAAAGAGATCATTAGATTCTCTAACACTGTATGGCAAAAAACTGGACTGGGTTGAAACTTATAAATATCTTGGTGTTGTTATTGACTCTAAACTTACCTGGACTCCCCACGCAACTTATGCGTTGAATAAGGCCAGGAGAGCCAAGTTTAGCTTGATTGCTCTGCTGGGCCGGAATAGTGCTCTAAACATTGATAATAAACTCCTACTCTATAAGGTCATTGTTCGGACTATCTTGACCTATGGTATGCCCGTCTGGGCCACAATATGTAAAACTAGATGGAAAGAACTGCAAACGTTCCAAAACGTTACCCTTAGGAATATTGCGCAAAAAGATCGGAGAATTGTTCGCAATTCCTCCATTTATAATGATTTCAACATGACTCATATTGGCAAATACGTTCAAGGGCTCATGGAATCCATGCTGCCCAATATAGAAAATCATAGCAACGAGCTAGTCTCGGGCATTTTAAAGCATCCTATGCATAGAAAGAGATATCGTGATCCAAGGCATATACTTGATATTAATTTTGAAGACATTGATAATGTCTTATTTCCAGATTACTGGACTTCATAGGTCGTGTTTTATCTAATACTAGTGGTCTGCTTCTAGTCTAGACAGTCGTCAATCAAATTTTCCTCCACCAAGAGGAGGCAATTTTCTTTCATACTTTGGATGACCCTTGTGGGTACATCAGGCTTCTTTACTAGCTCAGTGTATTTCCCTTGGAATATGATTATGAAGGGTGAGATTATGGAAGCTATGCTTAAAGTTCCACTTGAATACCGATACACTACACTGTTCGATTGTCGATTGCCTGGATCTTTCTTCCCAATTTCTACGGTTTCGTAAGCATCTCCAAAAGGTTTCTATCCCTTACCGGTCTAAGGAGATGGCAGTCCTTATCGATATGTCGTGGACCATTTCAAGCATATGCTTGGCAATCGCGGATCTCTCAGGCCGGCCAAACCAAGCATGGGCTGTATGTTCCTTTAATCTTGTTTGTATGCTGTGGCATGTGGCTCCTCTGTAGAGTTTGGGGCAATGGTTACAAGCAATTTCATAGATTCCGGATTGTATTAGCAGTGGGATTTTGTCCTTAGGGTTCCCAATAAATTTCTTAGAGTGATTTCTTAGATTCAAGGAACATACGGCCCATGCCCGGTTCGGCCGACCTGAGAGATCCGCGGCCGCCAAGCATATGCTTCATACAGGCCATGACATATCAATAAAGGACTGCCGTCTCCTAGACCGGTAAGGAATAGAAACCTTTTGGAGATGCTTAGAAATTGGGAAGAAAGATCCGTAGAAATTGGGAAGAAAGATCCCACATAGCTCCTGAATAATGATCCAGGTCCCCTCGGCGGTTTTACAGAGTTGAGTCAAAAGTAATGGCCAACTTGGGAGGAGGGGGGGTTAGAGTTTGATAAATTTTGGGCGAAGACCATTAACCACAAGGGTATATCGCAGTTTATTAAGAGAAAAGAGTGGGAAAAACGTCAGTACGAATTTGAATGCCATAGACATTGTGCCACCTGCGTTAGCCAGTGTAAAAATATGGCAGAAAAATTGGTGATATGCGGGCTCCTTCATCACTATTGGAAAAAAAGGGGACGAGTGTGTGACCAGCAGCCGCCGAAATTTGCAGGGTGGAAGGTCAGGGTGTGACCAATGAACGAACAGCACAACTGTGGTTCTCCCGGTTTTCGTCTGGAGACATGGGCCTGAAGATGTGCCAAGGAGCGGAAGACCCAAAGAAGTGGATGACGCAGCCCTACGGACGGCAACAACTGGAAGCCAACCCAGGCAGCACCACCCGTGGACTAGCGGCGGACATCAGGACATCAGAATCAAGTGTGGTTCGATATCTGGACGCCATGGCAAAGGTCAACAGGAGCTGCCGAGTTGTGCCCCACGAGCTGACGCTTGCGCAAGCACAACAATGGGTGAAGGTGCGTCGTCAACTGCTGGAAAAAATCGAGGTTCTGCCACATCCAGCATACAGCCCCGACCTGCCACCTTCTGATGCCATCTGTCCCGGTCCATGGCGCACTTCCTGCGTGGATGGCACTTCGAATTTGCTTCATATTTCTCGAATTTCAAACAGTATCTTTTTCATCATCTCTTGATCATTTGTCTCTGGCTATACCTTGTACCCTGTTGTTTCGCTCGTATTCATACGTTTCCCTTATGTGTTTTTCGGTCACAACTCCCCTGTCTGTCACCGGCCATCTTGTATCCCACGTGGGTATTCTTCTTTCTTTCACTGCTATGTTTGATCCTTTGTTCTCTTCACAACTCCTCATTCACACTTTTGGAATACTGTTTATATACTTTTATATATCGCAGTGGAATACCGTCGTTGGGGCTATACATTTAAAAAGCGGCGACAGGGGTGTCCAGCCATGGGTTGGGGTCAGGGAGGGTTACTGGGGTAGGGTTGGGCCGCAGGAGCTAATGACAAACACTTCTGAACGCTACGAAACCCGGAAACTGCTGCCCTAGTATTTTGTTAAATTTATTTATACTATAGAATATTTAATTTTTTAATTAACCTCTGGAATGTAAATTGAATGGTGAGATAGGAGTAAAACAAAGGAAATGAATAAAATAAAAGTAAAAATCATGTTAAAGTTGTTAGCTTCGAGCATAAAAATAGATAGAGGGAAGCCAGGGCACCAAAATCAGTTCCCCTGTGGATCAGCTGTGATAGGGCAAAACATTTCCTTGTTAGCATAGGATTGACTTGTGATTACATATTATTTTAGCTTTATTCGATTATGTTACTGACCCGCTCATTTTTAAATGTAGTTTGCCTATTATTTAATCATAATTATGATACTTTACAATATTATTTCTTATTATGTGTCATTATTACCTTATTTTATATTTAAAAATGAGAATGTACAATATTATGGGGTTTATGATCGGTTCAGAACAATTTACCTTTTCAAAAAAGTATAAATATAACAGAATTTTCGTATAAAAATGATAGGAAGCAAATATAAGAGAAAATAGGTGTAATAGGGATGCATTGTATTTGCTATCGACCAAAAATTATTGAGAAGATGAGAATTCTTCATTGACTGTGGATAACGACATAACCAATAAGACGACAACCTCTTGTCCACAACTGGATTTTATTCCGCATATACGTATTTCGAACTCATTGAGTTCATTATTCAATGCCAAGTAAGTATTTGGTAAAGTTAACAACAATTTATAAAGGAAGGAGGTGACCATTCAACCAATGAAGGTGATGCAGTGACTAATGGTAAAGAATGGGACACCCCTTTTTTACAAAAAACACGGACCTAGGAGTAATATTCCTAAGGAACCAAGTTAGGGATAAATACAATAAAAACTACAAATACGAAATCATATAAAATTACATATTAGACAATAGACGCAATAATTATTAATAAATAACCATACAAACTCAATAACCATATTTTCTGGAAGTATGACATCGATATGTTGATGATGTGTTTGCCATCATTGATACCAGTAAGATGAGCGTCGAAGTGTTTCACGATACAGTTCACGGTTGAATATGAAGAGAACAATTCAGTACCTTTCTTGGATTTGAAGATAATTTGGAATAACAGCAGATTAGAGTTCGACATCCATAGAAAACCCACCCACACCGACGTATACATCCATAAAGAATCCACCACTGTTGGAGTCTTAAACTGTCGGCCTTCATTTTCATGGTGGACAAAGCCCTGAATATTCCTTTGTCGAAGGCCAGGTTTTCTAATGAGATTAGGCACATACAGGACATAGCGAGGTGCAATGGCTATGATCCTAGGTTAATCCGCGATTTGGTACGAAGGAGAAGATTCACTTAACTGGTCAGGGATTCCACTACTCTCAACGACAAAAGAACTCCAACGCTCAGGATTCCCATATCGTATAATAAAGCACTGTCTGCCGATTGCGCACTATTTTCAAGGAGGCTAATTTGACTATAGCATACAAAAACCCTAATGTCTTGAGGAACCTCTTGGGAACCCCAAGGACAAGACTCCACTGCTGTCCCAGTCTGAGATATACGAGATCGCTTGTGGCAAATGTCCGATAGTTTACCGAGGAGCCACGTGCAGGAATGTGATAACGAGGTTTAAGGAACATACGGCCCATGCCAGGTTTGGACGCCCATATATGTCAGTGGTCGCTAGACACATGTTGGAGACGGGACACGATATTCTGTTAAAAGATGGTAAACTATTGAGACATGTTAGTAACAGGGATGCACTGGACGTTATGAAACACTGGAAATTGCAAAGAAGGACCCGAACACACTGTTGAATGGAGACTCAGGCCCGATCGGAGAGTCTACGTTAATACAACTGCTTAAAACGTCACGATAATTTTCTTCTCCCTTTTCTTTCTTATTTAATGATCAATGTTGTTATTGTTATTTTACTTGAGTTTGTATGGTTATTTCTTAATAATTATTGAGTCTATTGTCTAATATGTAATTTTATACGATTTTGTATTTGTAGTTTTTATCGTATTTATCCCCAACATGGTTCCTTGGGAGTATTTCTCATAGATGCGCGTTTTTTGTGAAAAAGGGGTGTCCCATTGTTTACCATTAGTCACTGCATCATAGTGTTCCCCATTGGTTGAATGGTCACCTCCTTCCTTTATAAATTGTTGTTAACTTTAACAAATACTTACTTAATCTTCTTACTTACTTAATCGTCTTTCGTATTTTTTATTTCGTTTGTTTTTTTTTGTTTCTGACAATCGTCAATCTTATTTTCTTTTTTGTATAATATGGAAGACCGCTTGGGTTGGTTAGGCTTCTTTACTACCTCAGTGTATTTCATTTGGAGTTTATTCTGGTTGGATGAGCTTTGTGAAAGCGCTGCTTTCGTCCCATCTTAACAAATGTACACTTCACTGTTCGATTGTCTATTGTCGAACAAATACTTACTTGGCATTGAATAATGAACTCAATGAGTTCGAAATACGTATATGCGGAACAAAATCCAGTTGTGAAACAGAGGTTGTCGTCTTAGAAAACGACCAATAATTTTTAATAACAATGAAATTAATATTCTAAGCCTTCAGAACAGTAATTAACCAGTCATATATATTTTCATTCATAAATTATTATGAAATTCTCGTGTTAAAGCTATTGTCGGCGATTCCTTTGGCCCACTCTACTTCAAGGTGTTGTGATGTCACAGAGTGCTCTATCACAATGTTGGTCAGCTTTTCGTTGATAGAGCCATGACCGCCGCCAAAGAAATAGTTACGCTCGTTCATTGAAATGTAATTACTATAATTATTTACACATTTCATTAATAATTTTATAAAAGTTTCATTAAATATAAAAGAATAATTTAGAAGGTTATATAAATAATAAAACTGCTGTCTAAATTACTATTTAAGATACTGTGGGACGCTAAAACGAAGTAGTTCGATCTTTTTGTAGACCCTAGAAGTTTGCAGCCGAAAGTGAATTGCAGCCTTTAAATGGTTATTTTTTCGTTCCACTGCCAAATTCGAAAAAATATGGTGTTTAATTTTTACTTAATTAAAATTTAATTTCGTGCATGTATTCAGTTTGTATAATACTTTTTTAATTATTAATTACATTCTGAACATGATGGATACTGAAGCAGTATAAGCAGTTAAAAGGTGATTTTCGACGGCCCCGGCCTGTATTTATAGTTGGCCTTGCTGCCTACTGTATGACGTCAGAGTCTTCTGTCTCAAGGCCTTGTGTCTCGAAGGTGTTGGCCAAGTCCAGTGGGGTAAGTGACCGTTGGGACAAATGTCCCAGGGGTGAATGTCCCATGGGGCAAATATCCTACCCTCAATCGAAGGTTATTCCATGCAAAATAAACCCTACCCCTTATATTTCTATTTCTATAAACAACCTTTTCATCACTCGATGATTCATATCCTACCTAAGGTTTAGTGGATTAGTGTGTCGGGGTCAGTATCAAATGTCATGTGACCTTATTCTGGTGCCATGGAACAAGAGCCTTTGCCCCCTCTATCTATTTTTATGCTCGAAGTTTGTTAGATTGAGGTTAATTAAAAAATCAAATACTCTGTACATGTATTATAAAATTAAAAAAAAACAAACCCTCTTTTAAAACAGCTGGTCCTAAGTTCATTAAATTCAGTGTTCTTTCTACCATTTAATAAACGTAAACTTTTTAATAATTTATACACAATTTTATTTTTTGTAGGCGTCATACACAGTATTATGGAGGTTTCCATGATAACCACAGAGTTGTTTGTTGGTTATGGGATATTTTGGAGAAAGATTTTACACCACATGAACGCAAGCTATTTTTGAAAGTAAAAGAACTATATTTTTTATAAGCTGTAGTGATGGATAACGAAATACACTTATTTATATATAAATTTTTTATTTTCAGTTTGTAACAAGTTGTTCAAAGCCTCCACTTTTAGGGTTTGCACACTTAGAACCACCATTCTCTATACGATGTGTCGAGGTTAGCGATGATCAGGTAAAAAAAATTTAATAAAAAGCAATGAAATTCAATCATTTTTATGTAAGGTAAGTCGAGGGAAGACGCCACACTTAAGGGTTATAATTTTTTTACGTGAAAATGAGAAATCAAAGAGATATTTTTAAATATTTCCAGAAATTGTTGTTCTATTGACGGTTAACTGAAAACATATGAATGAATTTCATTAAATGTGAAATGCACAAAAATGACCTTATACAGAATGCTGCATTAGTGGCATACAAGAAAGATACCACAAAAGCAGTTAACCCTGTGGTACAGCGGGATTGGAATGTGGAGGGGGTGTGCTGCTTTTGGTCACCTGACCACACCCAAAACATCTAAGACACCCCCTCCACATTCCATTCTAGCTGGACCTGGCTGGGGCTGCTCACGTGATTGTTGATGTGCTGTTTTCTGGCTCACGTGACGTTGACGTCAAAGTAAACGGCTGATGTGAACAATGGGACTATTTTTGTATTAATTATCATTAATGAGGTTGGGGTTCTTTATGCAATGGGTTGTAATTTATTAATTATCTTTAATTACCTTTAATTTGAAGTCTCCATCTTGTGTGTGGCCTGGTGTGATAACTTTCGATCGGGATTCCATCCTTGGGTGTAATTACTCACCTGGCTGATGATGTCATGTTGTTTTATCACATGATTGCTTCCATGTACATGTGTCCAGAGGCTGTAAATTAATTTTTGATTCAGGTGGGGCTTATGCCTTGGGTGCTGGTGTGACATGCCAGGGGTTCTGGCATAGCCTAATAATAACCCCTGGTTATTATTAGGCTATGGTTCTGGTTCTCAGAAAAAAAAGGGGGTCATAGGGGTTTTATGGTTTCATTAGATGCAATGGTTTCATTGTCTTAATATATTTTAAGCAAGAATTTGTTTCCTTAAAATTAACAGTTATAACTGATTATAATCATGTGAAAATTAGGTTTTTAATGTCAGTTTCCGAAGATTGCTGAACATCTGCCATGGCGGCCAACAGTTGGTGCTGTATGTAGCCTCAATGTCATGAATACATAGCACGATGCCTAGTATAAGCAGGAATGGATGAGGATATAAGTTTCTAGTCAGATAAAAATAACAATTAAAATTACAACTTAAACCCTGTTAGAATATTAATTATTTATTATTTGATCGAAATTGGCATATGAAAGAATATTTTCTTGGTCTCCTTCACAAAATACTGCTCAATGAGAGTGAAATCGATGCAGGATAATATGGATAGAGAAATCAAATGAGTTAGAGACATTTGATGAGCTCAGCTGAATAATGTGTGTATCATTTTCCCCTATATATAACAAAGGACAACAATTTGGAGAACCTTTGGATGGTTTAGGCATAAAACCATAAACTGTATGTAGAACCTCTCCTGCGCGATCACCCGTCATTAGATGAGGAATCCAGTGTCCCGAATCGACGGAAAATGTACCACCCGCAACAAATTGTCAAGTATAATTAATAATTCAAATAAAATTTAAATTCATATATTATTTCATGATATTAATTTTTAAATTAGCTATCAGTGCACAATTTATGAAGATACGCCGACATCACATGTGCGAACGTATGCTGTCGTGATTATGTTGAGATCGATCAGCATATGCCCAGTGGTTCGGCCTGCATCACCGAAAATTCTGTCTTATCAAAAATCTGCCTGGATTACAATGTACCAACCATCGCATATAAAAAATGACCAACTTGGCATATACAAGTTACAGATAATTTGTCCATTAGATTTGGGTGCACATGGAAAGAAATAAAAGAAAAGTTCTTCCACGTTGCGTTCTGAAAGCCATTCGAAAAATGTTTCCTTCACAAGAACATTGTCGTTTCAAATAACTGTAAAATTTTATTAAAACTAATTAAAATTCTCTCAAGTAAGTTTCTTTATTTATTGGATCATAACTAAAATTTATGGAAAAACAAACTAAATTTCAGATTATCAAATGTATTTCATTATATTGATAATTATATTTTAATTTACGATCATCACTAAATCTAAACTATTTCAGCCAGTTTAAATGACAAATGTTTTAGCTTCAGTAAAAATTTGCTACTGTTAGCACCATTTACTTATTTAACTAGATAACTTAATATAGTTTTAATGGGTTCTTAGTCAAACATTAAAAGCAATGGCCAATAACTAGTCCCTCCTCCCCTTTTCTATTTGTGAATTTCCACCAAAAACGTGGCTTCAAATAGTAATCAAGTTTTTGGTAGTCCCCCCCCCCTCTCTATTTATGGTTGGCTTCCATTAAATGCTTCAATGAACAAAATAATCCCCCTTGACGAAGTTGCAGGAGCTCTGAGTTCGTCTATTATTTGAAAAATTGACGAATTTCTCGAATGTAGTATTAAGAAATGAAAAAGAGCTCTATGTTCTTACATTTCTCATCACTCCGATGAGATTGTGAAAGAATGGTGCAGTGATCAAGCAAACAGAAGAGAGGCAGATGAGAAGGTTGTGCTGGAGTTAGTACAGAGGGAAATAAGCGAAAGGAACACAAAGATAAAGTCAAGCTATTGCAGCTATTATTGGGAAATTAAAGAACACTTGCAAAGAGAAAGATATATGGGTATGAGAATGAAGGACAAGGATAGGGCATCATGGGCAAGGGCGAGAGCGGGAAATGAATGGAGGGCTGGAAAAAACAGGGTTTTAGGAGGATGAAAAGAAATGCAAAGTGTGCGGAAAAGCAGAGGAGACGGCGGAACACATTCTCTTGCGAAGAACTGGAAGTAGCAAGCACATAATCTAAGTAAAGTGGAAAACTGGGAAAAAATATTATTAGGGGGAAATTCGGTCAATCGGCATATAGTTAAATTTTTAAAAGAAACAGAAGATAAGAAATGATGAGGGAAGAGAAGCAGAAGAATAAACTAGAAAGAACCAAAATAGTTTCTGTGGTGAACATATGTAATCAATATATGAAAAGATTCGCAATGTAACGGTTTAATTGAAATATATTGTACGTGAAGATGCATATGTAGTGAATGTGTATGTAAACAACTGTGAAAGCGTATGCATTTTCCACTTTTTGTATATAAAAAATAGGAAATAAAAAACTGAATTATCTACCTATCTATCTTGTGCATTTCCTAAAATTTTCCCATTAAATAAAATCACATTAATAATTATTTAATGTTTTTATTCAGTTAAGAAAATCTTCAGAAGAGTTCGATGTTAAAACTAATTTTTTTAGTATCTATTGTTCTGTAAATAATTTAAATCAACTAAAAGAAAACGTACCAAAGACTCAAGTCACCAAGAAAACTCCAGTTATGTAGGGGCGCGCATAATGATTGAGGCTAGTAAAAGGAGTGCAACCATTGTATCAAGCCATAAAATAAATATCTTCGAATAAAGTAATTTTATTATAGCCATGATTAAAGTATGATGATTTTTCTCGATCCTTAAAACATAAGCGTATTTGTTCATTCAGATGTCAATATTTTAAACCTCATATAACATTAGGACTACTCGTTTATACAGGATAAGTCAAATATCTGTAACCCCCCCCCCCTGTATAAACGAGTAGTCGTAATCTGTATATCTTGGATACAGATGTAGTTATGCAAATTCCAATAAAGGGGGTAAATAGCAAGTTGAGAGTGCTCTTTCTCATGATGGCACTTACCATGTTGTCAACAAGCAAATTAGGACATGAAAATCGTAGCTACTAAACCGTAAGAGAAACACAAAAAAAGCAATTACAAACTTGTTCAGCATCAAATAAGCAACAAAACAAAAAAATTTCAAAATCCGATGAACGAATCACCCAAAACCCTCATTGTAATATCTGCAACAATGACACTAATACCAGTCATATTTGTAAATGTAATGGCATCGTTGAAATGCCGTGCAGAATAAGATTATGGTGCAGGTGAACGTCACATTGAACACTTTCCGGATTGACTTAAAGACTTAATTTGTGCACTTGACTGTTTGTAAGCAACAAACAATACAAGAGCCGATTGTCCAATTGCAGAGATTGCAATGGGGTTTTGGGTGATCCGTTCATCAGAGTTTGAATTTTTCGTTTTGTTGCTTATTTGATGCTGTACAAGTTTGTTATTGTTTTTTTTTGTGTATCTCCTATGGTTTAGTAGATACGATTTGCATATGTCCTAATTTGCTTGTTGACAACACGTTAAGTTCCACCATGAGAAAGAGCACCCTCAACTTGCTATTCATTCCCTTTATTGGAATTTGCATAACTACATTTGTATCCAAGACAGAAAGGGGGAGGGTACAGACTTTTGACTCACCCTGTATAACATAACATAATCTCACCCCCCCCCTTTTATTTTCGTTACTGAAGCAGATATGTCAATTTTGATGAATCCACTGAATAGGGAGTTGTGGGTGGCCTATCCCATGGTGATCCGTTCATCGGATTTTGGAAATTATTTTTTGTTTTATTCGGAATTCCATGCTGAACAAGTCTTCTATTGGAATTTTTGTGAGTATGTTTCATTTTTTAAGATAGGATTTGAATGTGTCCTAATTTGCATATTTGGGATGATGAAAAGTGCATCAAGGGATAGGTCACCCACAACTTCATGGGAATTCATTGGAGTCATCAAAATTGACATATCTGCTTCGGTTACGAAAATAAAAAGGGTAGGGCTTATTTTTATATCTAGTATGTATACTGATAATGCTTCTTCATTTCTGAAATTACCTACCATTTGTGATCAAATGTTTAGCGTGTATTTGCAAAAATGATAACTGCAGAATCTACTGTTTTCATGCAGTTGGACGAAATTAAAAAACTGTGCTTGATATCCAGAATTGTTTTTTTTTTTCTTTCTTTCTTTTCTTTTTGCTTTGATGATGATCTTTGACTTGGTTTTCATTTGCTCGTTCCTGTTTTTAAGTTGTTTTGTCATTTGCTGTATTTGCTTTGTGACGTTATATCCTCCGCAGAATGCAATAGAATAATAATAATAATAATAATAATAATAATAATAATAATAATAGGAAATTCCTACACCCAGACATCAATACTCCCACGAGTGCATAACTTTCCCTCCCTCGCATTTGAGTCCCTTGGGCTCGGCCCTCTTTTGGGTCCGCCTCTGGGATTGGCTTTCGGACTTGATCCGAGTTTGGCTTCCCCAAACAATGACCATAATAATAGACAGGTTGAGATTGCTTGCCCTTTAGTATGCGAGATATGAGATCTATAATTTGCGACATCAAATTTTCACTTGCAGCACGTGTCACTCAAGTCGCATAGGCCCGGGTAACTAACGTAAGTTAACGTCAGATAAACTACTGTATGTGACGCACGTACCTGGGCCAAAGTGATCGACTTGAATTAGTATTTTCGCTCGTGCCACAGTGAAAATTTTACGTAACTCGTAGTCACGTAACTCGCGGACTACACCTCAGGCAAACTTGTCTAATAATGTATCTTAAAAGTTGCATGTCTCATTTAAAATTGTTGCATAATGAAAATAAATTAGTATTTTATAATAAAACTGGAAGTTAAATGTTGGTCCTTTTTCGTTTTTTGTTTGTTGAACAGGTAGCAAGTTTTTACTGAAAAAAATTCACCAGTAATTTAATCAAAACAATTTCAACAGTAAAAACTAAAATTAAAAGCCCCAGATGTAGCACTGCGCCGTGTAGAATAGAAAACCCTGGATACTACAATTGTTTTTCGACTAGTAGCTCCTGACCCGCATCTACTGTTTATCGTCGAAGTTAGAGTCCAACCAAATCTTCTATTTAGGAAGCCTTGGTCCAACGCATTGGGAGCCCTGCGGGCCCCGAGACGCTGCCAACCAGCGACACCGTGGTGGCGACTGTGCCTCGGGGTGCCGGGGGGGAGGGAGCAGAGGAGTGCTCCACTGCAAGCCCCCCCCCCCCGCCTCCAGATAATTATTACATCGCAGAGCTAACACTCGTAAATCTTTGGATAACTGCATAATTATAAATAATTATCAATTTTTGTTACTTCTGTAAATACATATATAGGATAACATAATACACTATATTGCCATAAATGACTGGATACTTCCGATTTTAGATGTTTTGTCTAATATCTAGAAAAATGCTTGACGAATTACTGAATTTCAGGGGTGTAAACAGCGTATTACACCTCATATATTTCAGCGAAGGTTTTGTCCCCCGAAGGCAAAATAGGGGACCAGCAACAAATTTGACAAAAATATAATGTTTGGAATCACTGTGTAAAAAATAATGTTTGAAATGTGTTGTAACTGTAGCATATGATTGAGATTTCTTTACTTATCTGTGTTCATTTGTATGAGAATAGCACATATATTCATGGATATATAAAGGTTTCTTTAAAAAAAAAATGGAAATTTTTCCTTAAGCTTTCTTGTTTATAACATGCAGGATTTTCAACCCAATGCAATGCCCATTTTCAGAAAACTTGACAAACTATAGGAGAGACAACACCCTTCAACCAGAATTTTTGGCAATGTAGTGTATAACATAAATAATCATGGAAATGTAACGATACATACGTAATTAGTAATTTCAATTACGAAAGTGTAAAGATATAATAAAAAAAATAAAGAAAAAAATAAAGTTCGGCTTATAATTAATTGGCCCATTTAATGATTTTTAAAATGTCATTGCCCAAGCATATTGTAGTAGATTGTGTCAAATAACGAAGTGAATGTCCAATACCCGCTTTTCCAATTATTATCATTAAAACTCTTCTTTTTTCAAATGCGCATACATTCCTTAGGGCAGTGTTTCTCTTACTTATTTCTGTGAATGCCCCCTCAGCTTACATAAAATTTTTACACCCCCACCCCCACCCCAGCATTTTAAGGTTTCTGCTAATATTAGGGGGATTATAAAAAAATTCACTTGCGAATCACAGATCGTGTAAAGGAACGAGAGGGCAGTTGGCATTTTGTGAAGAGCTTGCATAATAAATTGTGTATAGTTTATGCACTCTTTTTTTTTTTTTTTTTTTTT
>JAHWFO010106266.1:43415-62256 GCA_023313115.1 Rhysida immarginata
GCCGCTGAGTGAGAATGTATTAATAAATGTTATTCTTCTTGTTCTCACCATAAGACTAAATTGAAACAGCAAAAATACTAACAAAAAACAACAAAATATTAACTATCTTGTTTGTTTTTTTTATACTTTTGAAAATTGGGCTTCCATTATTTTGGTTTGGTTTGTTTGGTATTAACGTCCTTTTCAACTGCTATGGTCATTTCAGGACGGCGTTATAGGGCCGCAAATTTTGCCTCACAAAGGTTCTTTAGCGTTTTTAAACAATGTATTTGTTTCACCGAAGGAAGTGCGTGATCTCAGGATTCTAAACAATGTATTTTTAAATAACTAAAAATAAAAGTAGAAAATTTATGAATTTTCAAGAAATCGTTATGAAAATTAAAAAGAAAACATTAATTTTCAACTAATTTTTATAATTTAAAAAAAAAAAAAATTCTCTTTTTAAAAACGGAAATGCTCTGTGCTGAAAGAAAACGGACTTCAATCAAACATAAACTAACTCGTTTTGAATCCTATGTTCGAGAACTTTAATCTGCATATCCTTCTGCTCCATTGAATGACTTTGAAACTGTTCAGTTACGTGAACGGCTGCTCACCGTAGAGCCACTACTTGCTTCGTTTGACAAGATTCAGCTAGAGATCGACGCAGATGAAACAAACGATATTGATTCTGAATCCGCAGAATTTGAAGTTTTTTTTAACATAATTACTAACGCTAAGCATTTGTTAGATAGGAGTATACCTTGCCCAACCTCCCCCTCCAGTTCTGCAAGTTAGCATTGCAGTTCAAACAACTTTCATTCGTCGTCTAATTTAATTGAGCTGCCTACCATTAAATTACCAGAATTTATCGGAAAGTTTGAAGACTGGCTGAACTTTAAAGACTTATTTGCGAATCTCATTTATGAAAATGATGAGCTCAGCAATATACAATATAACATTATCTGCGCATCTCGTTGTCTGGAAAACCGGCAGCGGTTGTTAAGAATCTCAGTTTCACTGCTGACAACTACATTTTTGCTTGGCGCATTCTTCATGATCGCTATGACAATCGAAAAATACTAATTCATAACCTTATGAAGGCCATCTTCGATCTAGAGCCCATTCCCAAGGAATCCTCTGGTAGACTACGCACCTTGATTGACTTAGCCAAGAAAAATCTTTGATCTCTGGATTCCTTGATCAATAAAGAGCATCAGAGGGATGCATCCCTTTTCTATTTTATCATTTTCAAATTAGATAACTCCACTATAAAAGAATTTAAAAACAAGACTGGTACCTCTGATCCAACTTCTTTTGATGATCTCTAGAAAACAAGGCCTCTTTATTTGAAACTCTAGAACAAAGACATGCTAAACCCACAAATGAATGATCCGCCACATCAAGAAGTCTCGTCTCAATGTCGTCCTCTTGTCCGGTCTGCAATAAAAATCATAACTTGTACTCTTGTTCCACTTTCAAATCAATGCTGTTCAAAGAACGCTTTGCTAAAGTAAAGGATTTAAGATGCTGCATAAATTGCCTTTGTAAAGGTCACTTTTGTATGAACTGTAGCTCTAAGCACAACTGCAATAGGTACAAAGCTAGACATCAAACTCTTTTACATCTTGATCCCATTATCACCCCCCCGTGAAGTCAGTTGTGTAAAATGATACAATCACATTTGTGGCATTGTCCTCTTCCAAACAATGTGCTATTCTCTCCACTGCTGTTGTGAATGTTGTTGATCATCAAGGTGAAATTCATCAAGCAAGAGTCCTACTTGATTGTGGTAGCACTTTTTTGTAACTTCTCTATGTAGTAAGCTCAAGCTGCCTCAAACGCCTGTCAACATCCAAGTCCAGGGCATCACCAGTTCTACTACCGGTGTCCATTGTCGTTGTGAAATTCTTTTGGATTCTCGAGTTTCCAATTATTGTTTGAAGTCTCAATGTTTGGTTTTTCCTCAGATTACTGGCCATTTGCCCAATACACCAATTGATCTCGCCAGCATAAACATTCCGTATGGCCTGAAGATGGCTGATCCTCACTTCAATGACCCTGGAGAAATGGACATTCTCCTTGGAGTAAACTCATTCTGGCAGATTGTTCTCACTCGGCGCATTCCACTTGTACCCAGAACGGCTATTCTGCAGGCTTCTAACTTTGGATGGATAGTGGCTAGCTCTTTTCCTTGCACAACTCCCAAAGACATTCGTTGTAACTTTAGTCGCAGCTCGGTTCGCATTCAAGAGCAGTTGGAGAATTTCTGGAAAATGAAAGAGTGGACAGCATGGACAGAAATCGCGTCCCAATGCCATCGCTGTAAAGGATCACCTTTGACGAGCCATCGACCAACGGGGTGAGCGGCCCTACGACGACTCGTAAAAGGTTACAGGAGAGCCATAGTCTATCAACCACCAGATTCATTGGTGGTGCCAGCAGACGTGTATCCGACATTACCGTTGAACGCACCCTGCTACAGATGGGCCTGAATAGTCGACGCATGGTTGTTGCACCCATGTTGACCAGGGGTCATCGTCAACGACGCCTAGACTTTGCACGTAAGTACCGCCATTGGACCACAGACGAGTGGGCTAAGGTCATGTTCTCCGACGAGTCAAGGTTTTTGCTCCATAAGATTGACGGGTGATGGCGAGTGCATCGTGAACGCAATGAAAAGAGATTGCAGGAGGCTATTGTGGGCCGGAAACAGGCTGGTGGGGGCAATATGCTTATGTGAGGAATCTTCTGTTGGGAGCAGTTAGGTCCACTGATTCGTCTGGAGGGCAAATTGAATGCCTGTCGCTATCTGTCAATCGTAGCGGATCAGGTGCACCTGTACATGCTCACGATGTTCCCCCGATGTGATGGTGTGTTCCAGCAGGACAATGCACCCTGCCACATGGCACGTCTTTTTCTGGATTGGTTTGAGGAACACTCTACTAACTTTCGAGTGCTTCCTTGGCTCGCTAATTCACCGGACATCATTCCAATCGAACATCTGTGAGAGCACCTTGATTTCCATGTATGGCACCTGGACCCTCCACCTATGACTCTCGAAGCTCTGTGGACAGCGCGTCAAGTGGAATGGACTGCCATACCATCGGTCACATACCGCGCACTTCTTGCATCCATGCCACAACGCCTAGCAGCAGTTATAGCGGCGAAGGATGGCTACTCCCATTACTAAATGGTTGGTCATAATTCAGTGATATGACAGTGTATATTTCATGAGCAACGATGCAAGGTAAAGTTTGTGCAATATAGATGAGGTTCAATCTATAACAATGCGTAGAGTTCCTGTTATTCATGCTTTTTTTTAGAATTGAGAGTTCTTAATACTTAACACTTTCTTGAAAATCTTTAAAAATGATCAGTAACTGGAGATAATGGACATTTAACAGACTATTGAGAGAGAGTGGAAAGACGACAGCGGAAAGAGTCCTTTAGCTCTGTGTTGTATTGAGCAAATGGTAAGCATGTCAATAGAAGAATGGCGAATGGCGACCATTAGACTACACAAGGTGATGAATGGCCAAGTTTTGCTTCGAGACATCGAGAGTAGAGTGGAAATTGCAACAACATCAAGTGTACATCCAAAGTAAGCTTATGTGACTAAGAAATTATTTAAGCTAGCACTGGCAAATTTGGAGAGGTCCGTCTATTGTGAGCATTTAAAAATATTTTTTTCGAATTTTCATTGTGCATTTTTGCTGTATTCATTACACATTTTCATGTGTTTTTTACGATATTGCAAAATTTAATAAAAAAACAAAGCCCAAGCCACGCCAGGATTATCACATAGCCTATTTGGTAGATAGCAGATCCAAACATTTGATAAAAATACATTTTTACTATATTCTTTGTGGATGTGAATATTTTGGAAATTGAGTTGCTGATAATGTGATGATTGAATGTTTCTTTCCCAGAATTATTAATCATGAGCATAAAATGATGATGCAGTGACAGAATATAAATAATGCAGCGTCTACTGAGGAGGCAAAGGAGTCACATGCGTCTCCCTCGAGCTCCATATCAGACATCCAGACGACTGGCAAAAATTTGTGTCTGGAAAGGAAAGAGAAAAAACGAGTATTGGTCAGAGAAACTCTGCAGCTAAAACTGAAAAGGCTACATGGGCATTGGAAATAACTGAACAACGGGAGTTTCGAATAGAGCAAGAGGGTATACAAGTCAACGTCAAGGGAAAGAAAAAGTTGCGTCCAAAGTATCCAGTGACGTTTCCCAGTGGTGAAGATGGACATTGTTTTAATCTGAACCAAGTCAAGAAGAGTTCCCGCTTCATGTTCGCTAAGTTAGCAATATATATTTTTTTCCACCCCCCCCCCCCCCCCTTGTGCTTTGCTTTAACTCTCGGTATTGTTCCCTTGGCGTTTGTACCTATAATTGTTTGATTGCCATATTTTTGTAATGCTAACCTTAGAAAAGGACTAAGAATATTTTTGATATAATAATTTTTTTCTTTTTATAATTTTAAAAGTTTTATTCTTAAATTTTCCCTTTTAGCGGTTTTCGTGGCTTTAAGTTTGGTCTCGCGATCCTTTCTTTGTTTAGAAAGGTTTTTTTTACTTCCTATTGTTTTTATTATTTCTTTCCTTTTTAACTTAGAACATTTAGCTTGTTCTAGTCTCACGCAGGCTGCGTTTGTTGTTTGTTTGTTTACAGCTCGTGCTTTGCTCTAGCCTCGTCTTCGTACGGGTTTCTGTTTTTTTGTCGAAGCAGGCGGGAGCAATTTTCCTTCTGAACAGCACTAGCCATGATTCTGTTCTATCCGGGACTCGTTTGGCCGTTCCATGGGGGCCTTAGGAACTTTGTATTATGTCCTCCTTCACCATTAGTTCCCCGCTGAAGGAATTAGATGTTTTCCCGTCAAGATTTTTAGTTCTTTAGTTGAGATGTGTACCCTCGACATGCCTGGAAGAGCCTTTCCCACGTAGGCATACGGTAAGCCGTTGTTTTATTTTTTTTCTGAAGAAGCATGCATCATGGTTAGTTTGCACGAGCAGGACTGCTACGGATTATTCGACCGCCTTTGCCATTGTGGTAGTTGGCGCTGCATAGCCTGCGCCTGAAGTTTTTTCTTCACTTGATCGCCCCCCCATGACGAACCTTTTTGTTTTGAAGTTAGTATCGACGGTCGTGCCAATTGCTGTGCCGAGTGATTTTTTTCTTGTTCTGGCAACTTTTATGGTATATTCATGCCGGATTCGCTGATTAAGACTGCCTCCAGGTCAGTTATGTGCTCTTCCAGGTTTTTTTTGGAAAATTTTACTCTGAAATTATGGACTGTGTCCTACGAACTGAATTCCATCTTTTTAAGAATTTCCTACTGCTTGTTATTTGATTTGTCTATTTTCTTAGCTCATTCTATAATGTATGAATACCTTATTTCTCCTTTCCTTTAATTATTTTCTCATGTATTCCTTTTCTTTTTCAGCCACTTTATTCTCGGCTCCTTTTTGTGCTATATCTAGGAATCAATTTCCTCCCCTAGCCTCCCTTGTGTGGTATTGTCTTACTCGTTTGTTTGCCTGTGCTTTTCTTGCCCCCCTTTCTTGTTAAATCATTCTCCTTTCACTAACTATTCTAGTTTTTTTGTTCTTTTATGCTTTGTAGTATTTTTACTTGTATTTTTTTCTAGGAGCCACACTCTGGTCGACGGGTTTGTTTTATTTTTATCTTTACCATTTCTCAGAAGTTTTTTCTGCTCTCTACGCCCATCGTCACCGAGCGTTTGCAATTTTTCCTTCCAGTGAGTTCCAAACGATCTTTTGCTACCAGACGGTCTTCTTCCGAGTAAGGACTGTCCCAAAGCCATTCATCCTCTAACGTGTTTCATTGCTTTACCTCCCATTGGACTTGGACGTCGTCGTCATTGAAGCTTCGTACTCTGTTATCTCATCTGTTAGCTATAACATTAATTTATTTAGTGTAGCAATAAAATAATTTTCTTTGGAGTTGGTCTGTTATTGTTACCTGGGTGGTTGAAAGAATTCTCCGGGGAGGCGGAGCATTTGCCCGTGCACCATGTCGGCTGAGGTGGTGTTCAAATCCTCTTTGACTGAGGATCGGATTCCCAGTAAGACCAGGGGGAGGGCCTCGGTCCACTGGTTGTGGTGGCGTCTTAGTGCTTGCTTCAATGAACGGTGAAAGCGTTCGACGAGTCCATTGGATGCTGGGTGATAGGGAGTGGTGCGGATATGGCTGATGACCAGCATGGTTTTGAGGCTTGAGAAGAGGTGGTTCTGGAACTGTTGTCCCTGGTCTGTGGTGATTGTGTGAGGGATGCTGAAACGAGCGATGCACGTGGATGTGAATGCTCGCGCCACTGCTTGGTCCCTGGTCTGATGTCACTTATTGGCTTGGCCTCCGGCCAGCGTGTGAAGCGATCCACGCAGGTCAATAGTTTGTGGCAGCCCTTAGATGGCGGAAGCGGGACTACCAGATCGATGTGGACGTGTTGAAAACGGCCGGCTGGAGTTGGGAACTCTGGATTGGGGTACGGGTGTGTCAGCGTGGATGTCGAGTGGATGTCAGAAGTCGGGTGTGGATTAGGATACAGGTATGTCAGTTGGGAACTGTGCTCCTTTCGCTGGCAGTCGACACAGGCCTGGGTCCATTCTGTCACATCCTTGAGCATGCTGGGCCAGATAAAACGTTCATGTACGAGGCGTCTTGTGGCACACACGCCGGGGTGGGAAGTGTTGTGTAATGCGAGGAAAGCCTGGTGGCGGAGGATGGTTGTCACAAATGGTCATACTTTGCCATTGCTGACGTCACAATAAACGGTCTGTCCAGGTGCTGCACTGGTTGTAGGTTCAATGATGTTTTGTTGTCGACCTCAGCTCGCTGTCGGTGGTTTGGGCCTGGGCTAAGGCGGTGTAGTCCAGGTTTGGTAAGCGCAATTCATCGACATGGGAGAGCATGTCCGCGACCACGTTGTCGAGGCCGGAGACATGCCGTATGTCTGTGCTAAATTGCGCGATGTAGTCTAAATTGCGGAGTTGCCGGGGGAACAAGACTCTGGCTTTTTTTTGAAGTGAATAAGTGAGAGGTATGATCAGTGTATATTGTGAAAGTGTGTCCTTCGAGCTCGGGTTGAAATTGCTTGATTGCGGCGTACATTGCGTATGTAGAATACTTCAGCTCCGCCGGTTTTAATTTGCGAGAGGTTTGTTTCCTTCTGCGTGTAACGCTGCTCCAATGGCGACGTTTGACGCGTCTACCATCATGGAAAGCTTTTGAGAGGGGGCGAAGTAGTTTTGAAGGCTTTATTTGCGGCCTCAGTCCAAGGAACGGGACGTTTGTCGTTCTTGGTTGATTGTTTTAAATAGTCGTTTAGTATGGCTTGTTTTTCAGCAGTATGGGGCAGGAATCGCCTATAAAAATTTAACATGGCAAGGTAGCATCTGAGTTTGGGAGAATTGAGTATGGCTTGCACTTTCTCAGGAGTGGGGTGGATGCCTTCGGGTGTAATTAGGCATCCCAGGAAGGTTATTGCTTGTTTACCAACGGTGCGTTATGAGGCATTGAGTTTTAGGCCATAAGCTTGTAGGCGTTCTAAAATTTGGCATAAATGGAGTATGTGCTCGGTTTCTGAGGTAGAGGCGATTAAGATGTCATCCATGTATGGTACCAGAAACACAGAAATCCAGGCCAGACAGCACTTGATGGGTGTGCCTCTGAAATGTGTGACCTGCATTTCCGAGACCGAAAAAAGTTGTAATAAACTCGTAGAGTCCGAACGACGTGGTGATTGTTGTTTTGCGCACGTCGTCGGGGAAAACTGGAATCTGGTGGTGTGCTCTTTGTAAGTCGAGTGTAGAATATATTCGAGATCCGCTAAGCAACTCTGTGCAGTCTTGAACATGAGGGACGGGGTAGCGGTCTGGAATGGTCACAGTGTTTAGGTGAAGGTAATCGCCACACAGGCGCCAATCGCCGTTTGGTTTGCGTACCATGTGCAGGGGGCTGGCCCATGGGCTTTTGGACAGTCGTATGATGCCCTGAGTGAGGAGTGCATCGAACTCCTTGCGACCAGCTTTTAGAGCGTCGGCCGAGAGGCGGCGGGGTTTTGAAAAGACGGGCGGCTCGACAGTTTGAATGTAGTGTTAAACTGCTGGGTCTTGGTTCAGCTCGCTACGTGTTGACAGGTTGAGACGAGACGGGAATTCCTTTAAGAGTTTATGGTAAGGGCTGTCTCCTTGCACGAGGGAGAGGCATGCGATATTTGCGGTTGGTTTCGAGGTACAACCCGCGGACTTCAATCTCATGGTGGCATCAATGAGGCAGTTGTTCCTCACATCCACCAGGAAGTTAAACTGTGCGAGGAAGTCAGCTCCAATTATGGGTTGCGTTACATCCGCAATGATGAAATCTCGTTGATAGGCTCGATGTAGGTTGAGAGATAGGCCTAAGCGCCTAGTACCGTACGTCCGTATAGCTGAGCTGTTGGCGACGTAGAGGACCAGTTGGTCCCCCGGCATGGGGGAATTTTTGTGGTCTCTGTGTATGACAGAGATGTCTGCGCCAGTGTTTATAAGGAACTTTTGACCGGACGCAGGTTTGGTTAGCAAAATCCTGTCTACCTGGCATTCACCATCTGCGGCAGCAGGTGGCCCCCCCTGTTAGTTTCCGGGGTTTGTCGGGGTTTTTTTGTGGGGGGGGGGGTTGCGAGCGATTCTGGCTCGATTGACGTGGGTGTCGGGGAGATCGCACGCGTTGGCGGCGGGTCTCATCGAGTCGTGCGTCTAATTCTTGCACGAGTTTGATTAGTTGTTGTATTTGCTGTTGCAGAGCAACGTTTCAGGTTTGATCGCTATACGGGAAATTTGGGGGGCTAGATTCTCTGCTGGATCAACGGGCATGTTGTATCAAGTTTGCCAGGAGAAAACGAGGAGGGGGGGCTGACTGCAGGCAAATAGCACAAGACAGTGGCTGATTTGTCTCTTGACAACGTTAAGTCGCGCGGTGTGTGAAATACTGATTGCACCTACCTTGACAGGAGTCATGTCTTTGCGTCGATCTCGTGTTGATGGTCCTCGCTGGCCGTTTCTTTCCTCCTTGATTGGCGTGGTTAGGGGCGTCGTCGTTTTTCGGCTGGTTGTTGGCTGTCCGCGATGATTGCTGGAACGATGGCTGCTGACAGTCTCAAGCGGTGGAGACTGGTGTGGCTGGGACTGCGGCTGCTGGCACGGGATTACGTGGCTGGGACTGCGGCTGCTGTGCTGTCCGAAGCTGTGGTCGACACGGGATGAAACTATGGCTGCGGTTGTCGGCGCTGGATGAAGTGATGGGTAGCCCCTTTGGTCTCTGGGTTCAGGTCGATGTCTCTTGGTGCGTCTTCTCCACCTGGTCGCCTGTTGTTCGTTTCTTATCACGTCCGGGTCACCATTATGTGGGGCAGGACGTGCTATGAACACGCAACCCACTGATCATCACGTCCGGGTCAACATTTCGTTGTTTGAAAATCGGAAGGTTTTATGAAGTAGATAATTGATTTTAATCTAACTGAATAAAAACTAAATACATAATTACAATTTAACAAGAACAATACGTGAAATTTCACAAAGTCTATTATGCGTTGTCATGTGGCATCGTGTGTAGACTGCGTGGAGACGTAAGAGAGGGAGAGCTCGATCTGTGCAGCACAGAGTCCAGAAGCGCAGTGTGTTGTGTATGCAGTCCTCCGTCGTCTGCCCGGAATATCTGGTTGTGGTCTCGCGGCTGCGAGATAGTGGAAGCGCCGTATAGTGGCGGCTTCTGTCGAAGTAGAGGATCGCCACTAGTACTAATCGCCACAGATTTACTGTATTTTCGAATTGCAGCACATCGAAGCCGTCTATCCATTGTAGTATGGTATGGTTCTATCTGTTTGGAATTATTTTTTAAAAGAGATGCTCCTTCCCAATATCGCTACGATTCAAATAGAATGAAGAAAAATGATACGCAAATTATTCAGCTCTGCTCTTCATAAACCCCTGGCTCAGCTGACTTCTTTATCCAGATTATCCTGCATCTATTTCGCTCTCATTGAGCAGAATTTTAAAAGAAGACCAAGAAAATATTCTTTCGTATGCCGTTTTCGATGAAATAATAAAAATTAATACTCTAAAATTAATACTGTTTAAATTGTAATTTTAATAGTTATTTTTATCAGAATTACAAACTTAAATCCTCGTCCATTTCTGCTTATACTATGCATGGTAGACATCGTGCTATGTATTCATGACGTTGAGGCTACATGCAGCGCCAACTATCGGCCGCCATAGCTCATATTCGGCAATCTTCAGAAATTGATATTAAAAATCCAATTTTCACATACTTAACCGTTAATTTTAGGGATACGAATAATTGCGTAAAACATATCATGAGAAACTGCATCTAATAACTCCATAAAATCAACAAGTGAAAATTCCGTGTCACTAGACCTTTAAGAGTGAGAAATGTGCCAACTTCCACACTCGAATTTCGTTTGAGTGTTTGTTAACATGCTTTTAAGTTTTCCAAAGGGAAAATATATTTTTATGCATATGTACTGCAAATATTTACGTACAGAAGAATAGATTTTTTACACTTTTAATAGAAACACATTTTATTGATTTCATTGATGTTATGATGCATAGAACCATTTTATATTGTAGCCTCCCCCGTCCCCACAATAATATCAATAGTGCTCTAATGTTCAATGAACAGCAACTGGGGCCGGGCAAGTGCTAAGGTTCGAGACCGAAATAAGAAAGAACACCTGGTATCACTGTATTCATGATCACACAACTTATTTATTCTCTAGAAATACAAACATTCCATACTAATACATCTTAATTACTGTTATCCTATCATATCAATAAGGGATCCCCATATCTCAAGCTTAAATCTCTAACCATAACTAAATTCTAATACTTGCATCATAATTTAATCAATCTAACCGCCACACTTGCCCATGTAAAAGTGAATCTGCAGCTAGACTCTTTTAGTTGGAGCTGGTATACGACTGCTTGACAGTGACAGAGGTGGCTGTTTGGCAGTTCTACACTCCCGAATCAAATATTCCTCACCCTTGCGTCGGAATGCGCAATGTACCTCCTTTATTTACCTTGAAGGGGGGAGGAACAGTGACCCCTCTTGGCGAGTGTAGTTAACCTTATCCAAGCTACCCACTGGCGGCCTTCGAAACCACATTCGAACAAGAATGTGTTACGTATTCGTGGTCGCCCCAAATACACAGGTCCAGCTTACACGTCGCATCTAACCAGGATCCTCACAACTATTTCCAGCTGATAAACAGTTACTATGGCAAGGTGCTTAATAAGCTTAAAATTATTAACTTCGAAATTAAACTTAAACAGTTGTCGATTAATATTACACAATCAAGCATAGTTTACAAAAACAGTCCGCAAGCGTCTTTATAAATCTGATACACCAAGACTCACAGCTTTCCAAGATAATCGTCGATAGAATCAAGACGGGAGGATCTTTTACTTATCGAACACACTCTGGGTCATGCAAATGTCTAGGCGCGTGCTCTTGGCCTTAACGCAAAAATCGCAAAACAGTCACCAGGAAACCTCAAATTAAATGGCCACCTACGTTGACACATCACGGCTCACACACGTTGCATCCAATTACCATCATCATTATCGTGCGCCAAATTTATCTAACGCTTGCTGTTCCGATCAGGTCCCGTCACGTACTCAGGTCCGTCTCTCCCATCAATCGAATGGAGAGCAGTCAATAAATAATCATGATCAAAGAGAAAAAATTAATCATATGAGCAAGAAAATCAGTTTAATCTATCAAGAACATTTTCTACTTGTTTTTCTATTTATCTCCATGTAGACTGCTGCGGACTTACGGAAGATTTCTTTTTACAATGTCGAACATCATAAATGCGAAAGTCTTGTTTTCCTATCAAACATTCGACAGCTAGTTCATTAACGCCAAACCACGAGCGCTACATTTCTCCATTACATTTATCGGGAAACAAAAAAAAACATCGCAACTATATATCCTGTGGCTTTTTCTTAAATTAAAAAATTAAGATATAAAAAAAAACTCCTCTTCAATAAAACGCACACAGTTTCACCGAAAACGCTCTCAACAATCCAGCTACAACAGATGATCATTGCCTATCGCTCACGGCGTTTTCACTCTCCACTCAACAATAAAAGGACACACGCATTCGTATTTTCATCGCACAACAAACAATAACCACTCATACAACGACAAAACACTCGTTATAAACACACCATGCTAAACTAACGAAGCCAATTAGTTATTAAACATTTTTAATTTCCTCGAAATTTTTTCCCTATTATCCTGCCGTCAGACACACGTGACTACCCTATAACGGAACGTCACAATATATTTATTTTCTATATTATCAAATCTTTTTTTTCTCGTTTTTGAAACGGGTTTTAACAAAATTTTTTCTTGTTAATTAAATCTTTTCAAGATGTTTAATATTTTTACTTCATCTTAATCTCGTGTTTGTTTTTTCTATTTTTCAGGACACAGGTGACACTATTGGAAGCGTGTTTCGTGGTTTCTTTACTATTCGTAAAAAAGACCCTGTCAATCGTCTGCCAACATCCTCAACTTGCTTCAATGTGTTGAAGCTGCCCAATTACCAGAAAAAAGCAACATTAAAAGAAAAATTACGCTATGCCATTACCAGCAATACTGGCTTTGAACTATCATGAATTTCATTCAGAAAATTGTCATCTCTTGTCCCGTTTTGCAGTGGTTTCTATATACAATTTCTTTAAATTTAAATGGTAAATCAAGCATTCACTTATGTTTTAACTGTACGTACATTAAAAATGTAAAACACTGCGAATGATATATCAAGAGTCGAGAATTGTATAAATTTTTAATTCTGCAACAAAAAACGTATTGGTAACGTGGGTTTTTGAAACAAGCCTTCAATTTCTAACTTATTAATGAAACAATATACATTACTTTAAAAGGATGATGTTTTACATTCATTTCCTGAAACTAGAGAACTAGTATTGTACAGAGTTGATATAAAAGACTTTTGCAAATTTTATAAAGCAATTTAAAAAACACAAAAACAAAAATAGTTTCTATACATAACCTTGTACTACAGAAACAGTTACACGAAAACCAAACTGGCCTTGTCGCCTGCACCACGTGTATTTATCAGTCGAATGGCCATTAATGATTTTATATTTATGTTAAAGATTTAATGCTTTTATTTTTATAATCATAACACTGGTTTGGCCTCTTTCTTGATAATATAATAATCCTTAAAAGAGCTGTTATAATAGGGGGGCGAGGTTAGCAGACGTGGTGAGCTACAGCTTGGAATACAAATTGCGCATGCACGTAGTAATATCTTTTATTAATATTTAAAAAATTAATTAACTAATCAAAATGATGAAATTTCATTAAAATATAACATGTAGGTAAATAAATAATTTGTTTTTATTTTCTTGAACTTTAAAATAAAATTTATAATAGAACTCTTTTCTTGGGCATAATAATACAAATTCCAAGTGAAGCGTAAAATGGCTCCTAACTGATTCCTGTAGTACAAGGATAAATTGAAATAAGCTATAGCACGGTTGTAAGCAATCACCGTTTCTTATTAGCAGTTTAGCAAAAAGCTACTTACAAGAATACACGCCTGCTGTATACGTTTATACGACCGGCCAGCCGTTCGCTGTTCGAACGATATTTTGAAAAGAATTAAATTTTTCAAATTGTTTTTGAGAAAATGATCAAGTACAACAAGAGGAATCCGCCAAGAAACTATAGACACATCGCTCAGTTGATGATCAGCAAGGTCGGATGTACGAAGGGCGTTCAAATTTCACCTAGACTTTAATTTTTATAAAATCAGGAGCTACAAAAAAATCACACACGCCAGTGATTTCTCAAAGAATTCTCCTTGCTTGTGTTTGATCTGGTATTGTCTTGCAGAGAACAAATACCACTGGTAAGGAGTCCTGGTCACTTTTTCCTTAGTGCTGCCTTCAGGGACGTCCTGAAACTCACAGTAGTAGGGTGCACTTATGGTTCGATGTTTCTCCAGAAAATCGACATGAATAATACCCTTAATGTCCCAGTATACAGTGGCCATCACTTTCGTTGCCGACGGTCTCATCTTGAAATTCTTGGGTCGTGATGAGTCAGTGTGTCAGCACTCCATTCTCGCATGCTTGCTTTCAGGAATGTGGTGATGACTCCATGTCTCGTCGGTGGCCATAACACGCCTTAGGAAGCTATTACCTTCCCTGTCAAATCGCTGCAGCAGCATGGAGCAGATTATCATCCGGGTGGTTTTGTGATCCTTGGTGAGTTGCTTAGGGACCGGTATGGCACACATCTTGTTGAATTTCACCTTATCGGTGATGATGGTCACCACACTGCCCGTGCTGATGTTCAGTATTGAAGCCAATTCTTGAACATGAATCCGCCTGTGTTCCCTTTATAGGCTCATTTGTTCGTGCGATGATGCCATCATGGACAGCAGTCACTGGCCTTCCCTTATGAAGCTCATTGACACGGATTTTCGCCCTCCTTCAGACTTTTGGCACCAAGCAAAGACGGATGATCGAGACAAACATGACTTGATGAACTGTCTCTCAGTTCTCTGATGAATTTCAGATGCTTTCAGACCTTCGTTATGGAGAAAGTGGATTATTCATTGTTCCACTTTGGTCGACCCTTTGCTGTCCGCCATTTTGTTTAAACAAACAATCGGTTGTCATGGCAACCGGATGAGTGCTGCTGTATTTGCATGACAGGCGGTAGAGTTCTCGCACTGTAAGGTGAAATGAAAGTTTACTTTATCGCGCTCAATAGGTGGGTATACTTTACTTTACTCCATGGTTTTTATCTTGTGCAAGACTTTTCCAGCTAATTTCCTCTCCAGTGATTTCACGGACTTCCTTCCTAATGTTGTCCTTCCATCTGAGTGGTAGCCTTCCAATTGCAGTCTTCCTGTCTATTGTGCTCGTAAGAATTTGTTTCAAGTGTCTCGCCATCTGCTATAATTGCATGACCAGCCCACCTTAGCTGCCTCGTTTTAATTATTTGCATGATGCTATCACATATATACTTTTCCCTCAATTCTTAGTTGTGAAGTTTGCTCCATTCACCGGCAACTCTGTCTTCTACTGGGCCAAAGATTTTCCGTAAGATTCTCTTTTCGGATGTTTGAAAAAGATTTTCAGATATCTTGTGTACGGGCCATGTTTCGCATCCATAAACAACTGTTGGTAGAATAATAATCTTCTATATATATAAAGAAGGATGTTTGTTTCTGGGTTTGTTTGTTTCTTATGCAAATCTACAGTTTTATTCTGATCTTGATGAAATTTTACATTCTTGACCTTCAAGGCATCAGGAAGGGCATGAGGAAGGTCACTGTCTGCTTCAGATTTCGAAAAAATAATAATTATTCATCATGGTTATGGCAAGGCATATTAATGAGAAATATCTCATGACCAACAATGCAAGGCAAGGTTTGTGCAACAATGGTATCAACACACAATTCACAAACAGTCTGCAGGGACCAACAATGTATATCTCATGACCAACAATGTAAGGAAAAGTTTGTGCAATATAGAATTCAATACATAGAATTCCTGTTATTCAGGCTCTTCTTAGAAAAGAGTATTCTTAGTACTTAACAATTTCTTGAAAATCTTTAAAAATGATCAGTAACTGGAGATAATGGAGGGATAGCAGACTATTGAGAAACAGTGGAAAGACGAGAGAGAAAGCAATCCTTTAGCTCCGTGCTGTATTAAGCAAATGGTAATTAGAAGAATCGGCGACCGCTAGATTACACAAAGAGATGAATGGCCAAGTTTTTGCAAGAATATCAAGGGGAACATCTAAAGTATGATTACGTGACTAAGAAATTATTTAGGTTAGCAGCGGGATACATGGAGAGGTCCATCCATTATGAGCATTTAAAAAATTTTTCTCAGAGTTTTCATTATGAATATTTACTGTATTAATTCTAAGCGTTTATTTTTAAGATATTGCAAAATTTAATCATAAAAACAGGCCGAGCTACGCGGGGGGTTATCACCTAGTTTATTTGGTAGCACATCAGATCCAAACATTTCATAAAAATGCATGTTGACTATATTCTGTTGGAATGTGTATATTTTGGAAACTGAGATGTTGATAATGCGATGATTGAACGTTCATTTCCAAGAATTATTAATAATGCGCATAAAATGATGATGCAATGACAGAACAATAATAAGGCAGCGTCTATTGATGATGCAAAGGAGTCACGCGTGTCTCCCTTGAGTTCCATATCAAATGTCCAGACGACTGGCAAAAAGTTATGTGCCTGGAAAGGAAAGAGAAAGAACGAGTATTGGTCAGAGAAACTCTGCAACTAAAATAGAAAAAGCTATACGGGCATTTGAATCATCTGAGCAACGGGAGTTTCGAATAGAGCAAGAGCTTCTACGTCAAGAGCAAAAAAAACTTTGGTCCCTGAATATCATCTAGAATTGCTGTTTTTCGTATTTTTAGTAGAATGGATAATCCCTTTGTTCTGTGATGCATTGATTGAGTTATTATTTAACCAACTGGGAGTTATAATTTAATTTTCTGAGATTGTTCTCTTTACCTACATGTGTAATCCCGGGCAACGTCGGGTAACTCTGCTAGTCTTTTCTATATATATAACTAGCAGAGGACCAGGCATTGCCCAGGATAATTATGCTTGTAGGTAAACAGAACAACCTCAAAAAGGTAAATTAAACCTCCAAATTGGTTAAATAATAACTTAATCACTACAATATAGAGTGAAGGGACGATCCATTCTAAGAAAAATCCGAAAGACAGGAATTTACCTCTTCACTGAAAAAATCCATTCTATGTGATATACTGGGACTTGATTTACCGAAAAAAATTTTTTTAAAGGCTCCTGATGGATGGACCTCTCCAAGGATACCTTCTAGTCTAAATAATTTTGTACTCACGTAATCTTACTTTAGATGTACACTTGATGTTGTTGCAATACCCTTTCTACTCTCGATGTCTTGAAGCAAAACTTGGCCATTCATCACTTTGTGTTGTGACGACGCGTGCGTAATATCATAATTAATATTCCACACGTGCCGTCACTACAAACATGGAAGCCACAGCTCACATGTTTGTGTTAATTAATAGCAATAATGGTGGACACACAGTAGTTAAATAATTTGGAATGCAAGTAAGAGTATTGGAAAAAGGGAAAATTAGGGGATTTAAAACTGGAAAAAGAAAAAGCGAAAGGGTGCACTCAGGGTGAAGAGTAATTTGTGTTTTGGAAGCGACGTTACAATGTATCTCAAACATAGGAAGGTGTCAAAATATAAGATTTTTTTAAGTTTAGACTTTATTTAAGAAAAGAAGCAAAGAGGGTTGTATGTAGAACTTTGACCAAGTATGTGATCGATGGCAGGCTAGGCCTAACGGAGGAACTAGCTCAAAGAAAAGAAAAAGAGAAAGGAAAGAAAAAGGAAATAAGTGAACTTTGGGGACAATGAGAAGAAGGGTGTGAGCGACGTTCCCAGGGCAACCGACAACGCCGGAGCGTAATTCTCAGAACGGAGAGTGTTGAACAATAGTGACGAAGGTCAAGGTCTCCACGGTGGCGAGAGAGAAGGAGGAAAAAGGTATATATTACAGCACTGGACTCGAGAGAGAGCAGACATATCCAAAACGGGGAAAAGAAAAAGTGGAAGGGGCAGGAGACGCAGCCGATTTAGTTGACCTGGAGCGGGCGGCATCCACCCCACAATATGTACGGCGTGCTTCGATGCTGAGAGCGAGAAACGATGTTCGTAGGATACGACCCACGAAAAGCAGCCCACCGGCCAAAACGCAAAGACGTAGTGTGAGAGCGGGAGAGGGCAGCCGCCTCAACGGAGCAGAGCCTAACAACCGTCGGAGACTGAATGGAACCGAGCGGTGCAATCTGGAGCGTCAGTGAAACCGGCTAGTGGTGACCACCGTCCAAGAAAGGGAGAGTAGTAAATTAAGGAACAGATAAGTGAAAGCTTTCAATTTTTTATATGGGCCCACGCGTAATGTGAAAGTTAATATATCTCCTCCGATTTGTAAAACTTAAGAATAATTAGAAGAAAGATGTTACTAGTAGAACTAAGTTGTGCCACAGATTGTAAGAAGTGAATAGAAAGGAGGAGTCTGAGCTAAAGTAAAATGGGACAGGTTAACCGAAGTAAAATATATATAAAAAAAAAAGGGAGAGCAGCATAATTTGATTGTTAAAGATTTTTTGTATTTTTTTATTATTGTATTTTTTTTATTATGTCCATTAGATAGTGAGACAAGACAACCTAGCTCTTATTAGTTTATTTAATTGAAGATTTTAAGTCCCAGGCAAGGAAGTTTTTTTTTATAGTAATATTCTGAAGTTATGAAATTTATTTGGCAATTTTCTTTTTATAAATATTCTTTTACATTCTAAGCATAATTTAATCTGAGTGCTTCATTTGGTTATTTAATTTTGCAGTTTTTTTTGGTATAAATATAGAAAAAAGGGGGGGGTTCACTTTGTGTCCACCATTATATCTTGCTCTAGCTTAAATTAGAACCTAAGGTTATATTATCTTTGTTTTTTTGCTTTTTTTTTATTTGTTTATTGGTTTGTATCCCCGACTATTGAGCCTAGAGGTTAGTTGAGTATATTTCTTTTTTCTTTCACCAAGTGAAGGGACGTATCTCAGCTTAAATTTTGGTGTGAGGAGGTCAGAGCAGTTAAGACCCCTCGCCTGTTTAAAAATAGTATATTTTTTTTTTTGTTGCAAATAAAGTGAAGGTATATATAGTCGGCGAT
>JAHWFO010106268.1:0-10009 GCA_023313115.1 Rhysida immarginata
CAGAGATGAGGCGGCCTGATCATCTCGTCCCATTCCAACAGGTGCATCATTCGAGACTTACGTGACAAAAATGCTATAAACATACCATTTTAGCCACCAATGGTAGTGTTATAACTAATGAACAAGATAAAGCACAACTCATTGCTGACTCGCTTTAACAACAGCTTCTCCGCATGTCACCTGCCATCCACAGAGTTCAAAACCAGCTGCTGAAATTTCACTTTTAACTGCGGAAATCTCATAAACGGCTCGTTAGCCGAACCATGTTTATATGAACTTTTGTTTTCATCTCGCTGTGGGGAATCACCACCAGAAGTTTGTGATAGAGGTTCAGATACACCCTGTACATCCAATTTGTTTTCATAGTGAGAAGAGATCAGATACTGCCTTTTCTACAGCATCTCAGAACTGATTACAAAATGGAGCACCCAGTTTTCCAAGACGACATACGCCGTTTGTACAGATCTGCACTGGTGTGTGATTAGTTCAGGAATATCCCTCTAGGTTTATACACATCGCGAATCTATAGGATCACTTGAAACGGAAGATGAAACGTCGTAATAGCCATGCTGCCAATCTCGGCGAACTCAGCTGGAGCAAGCATGATTACAGATGGATCCGCAGTACATTCAGACTCTTGCAGAATTGCTGCCAACTCTAACTGCAGTCGTAATTCAAGCGAAATGAAGTATTAGTGTGTATTAATTTTGTGTCCAGCGAGTACACGGTGAGTCATTTAACCTGGAATTTTCGAATATCTCGAACAAAAAAGCATTCTATGACAAAATGTCCGGAATCATAAGCGAATTACTTCGCAGGGGATATTCATTAGACGAAAAATTAGCCCTCCCCCCTCACAAGGGGGGGGGGGTTAACTTTGAAATCTTAAATAGGAACCCCCATTTTTATTGCAAATTTGGATTTTACGTCTAAAACTACGTAGGATAGATGGCGCCGTGATCGCATTTTACGTCTAAAACTACGTAGGAATTTTTATTGTCTAAAAATTTTTTCAATTCATGAAAGATGACGCTGTGACCAACAAAATTTACTTTTTTCGATTTCACCAAATAAGCACGTTCTGAAATACGTTTGCATTACGTTTAAAATGGTATTTTTATCGTAAACACGTGGAAATTGTGGTCAAAAAAATAATTTATTTTGCAAATTTCAAAATATGATAATTTTTATACCTGTAACAAACTACTTTTAGCGTAACCCAGGAACAACGACGCGGACGTAATACTTGATTAAATCGACATTTAAGTTATTTTACTTTTTTTGTTTTTGTAAGTAAACATATTTTTTTATGTTAAAGATAATATACAAAATAATTTTTTATCATATTTACATTTAATATTTATTTTATCTCTTTTGTTCGTTTTTTTGTAGTTCCAAACGCACAAAATAAACTTACAGATTTAAGAAATAGCTTTTTCTCATTTCGAAAATTGTTTCGAAAATAAACATTAATCTGATTAGACTGTTAAAAAATAGAGTATTCAAGTGTACAAGAGAAAATTGAAATGATTCATATTTATTGTCATTTATTTAAAGATGGAGAATCTGGCAAGAACCTTAATAATGCTGTCAGTCCTTACGCTCAGGGTTTTCCGGACAGGATACGGTCACGCACTTCGTTTCACTGTACCGTTCCACAGTTTACTTCCGAAGAAAGTGTTTAACCTTAAAAAAAGGACCCTTCTAGCAACAGTCACTGGTGAGAATAATGAAATTGCTGTATTTTCTGCAGTGTCCCATAATTCCCATGTTAGTACACGAGAAATAGCTCGTGATTCCGGATTGTCCTAAAGCAGTGTTTCGAGAATTTTAAAGGGTCATAAATATCATCCTTATCACGTGTCTTTGCACCAAGATCTTCATGACGCTGATTTCCAAAATCGGGTAACATTTTTTCAGTTGTCACGTGAACTAATAGAAGAAAAACCAAATTTCTTTCGTTATGTATTGTTCTCCGATGACTCATCTTTCACTAACCATGGAATGGTTAGTCGACATAACATGCATTATTGGAGTGTTGAAAATCCACATTAGCTTCGTCAAGTTTAATATCAGCATCCATGAACTGTCAACGTGTGGTGTGGAATAATTCGCAACAAACTCATCGGCCTCGACATCACTGAAGGCAATTTAAACGATGTAATGTGCCGAGATATTCTCGAAAATGAACTGCCAATATCACTTGATGACCTCACCTAGAAGTGCCACAGAACATGTGGTTTCAACATGACGGTTGTCCAGCACATTATTCGGCGTTAATGTGAAAGTAATTAATCGTGCTTTTAATGGTCGCTGGATTGGCAGAAATGGTCCAATAAATTAGCCTGCCAGATCACCAGATCTTATTTCGCCTGATTTCTTTCTGTGGGGATACCTCAAAGAAAAATTTATAAATATGACCCCCACAACTCGTGAGAATGATTGACCGAATCAGGAATGCTTGTCCTCAAATTTAAACAGACACACTTCTCAGTTGTTTAAATTCATTTGACATGCAGATAAACAAATGCATTGAAGTTGAAGGACATCATTTTGAGTACTTGATTTAATTGCAAGATGAGAAGCGAGGGGACTTAAGTAACTCAAGCACCCCGAAGGGATAAGAAAACTACTCTCACCACTCGTTGTTACTGGGCTACGCTAAAAGTAGTTTGTTACAGGTAACCATTTTCCTTATTTCGAAAATTGCAAAAAAAAATTAATTTTTGAATACAATTATCAAGTGTTTACAAAAAAATGATATTTTTATTGCAAACGTTTTGCAGAATCGACTGTATTGGTTTCGTACTTGGAAAAATCGGAAATATTAAATTTTGTCGATCACAGCGCCATCTATCATGAATCGAAAAAAAATTTCTTAGATAACTCTTACGTAGTTTTAGACGAAAAATTCGAATCTGCAAAATACGGTGGGTTTCTATTTGTAGGTTCCACAAGCGGGGTAGGGGCTAATTTTTTCGGCTAATGAATTTACCCCCCAACTTTTGATTTCGGACATTTTTTTTTCGTAAGAGACTTTTTCCGAGATATTCGATAATTCCATGCTAAATGACTCACTCTGTATATTGAGGCCACTTCATCATCCGATATAACCATCTCACGTACAGAAAATGAAGAGATTTTTTCCGAGCATCCGAAAGAGCTTCTTCATTTGAAGTAGCAGTTTTTAATAAAGGTCATATGTTCAAGTATGCAACGCAATTTTTAATACAAATGGAACGCGTTTCGGTCTTTGCCCATCATCAGCCATTAGCTGAAGATGTTCAAAAATCGAAACGCTTTCCATTTCTATTAAAAGTTTTGTTGCATACTTTGACCCTATGACCTTTATTGAAAATATGAAACATGGACCTTTACACATCATTATCATTTTTTTTTAATTTTCGATTCGCTGATTATTCGTATTTTTGTTTTGTCGCAGTCTTCGTTTCTTTCAACGGAGACGGTCACCAGGGTCTTTAGCTTCGGCACTTTTGATTTTTCAATTCGCTCTTTGGAGGTATGATCTGCCAGAATTCACGCGCTGTGGTGTCGGTCAGACATAACAGGTTATATCTATGAATTTGAAGTATACCAAGGCAAAATGTATGACAGAAAACTTCCATCTTCTCTGCACAACAAAAATACATAATAATGATGGACAATTGTAAGGCTTCTTTTTTAAGTGAATTTTGATTTAGATTTTAATTTGATTTCCTAATTTTTAATAGTACTGGGCCGTTGCGTTTTCCTAACAACGGTAATGGTATTTTTTTATTTATGTTTAATATCCGTTTTTGTTTGTACTGCGTTGGTCATGGTACTGGCGTTGGTCATGCTGGTTGATTTATTCTCCTTCAAGGCTCTTGCATAGGAGAGCGAGTGACAACTGGAACAATCATTTCGTTTCCCAAAATGTACATTTATTTTTGTGCGGAAAGACTATAGCTCTTTCTCGACTTTTCATATCGGATAGTCTCTAAAAGGATGGGATGATCATCTCTACACTTACCACACATGCCACAAAGCGCAGAAAACCGGCAGTTGGGCTTTGTGTGGCTGAATCGCATTATCCTTATTTTGATTTTTAATTGTGGGTTAAGGTTCTGAAGTGTCCCTTTGGCATTTATTCCTACTAGGGATTATTGCGCCTACCCACACACACTCGTTTCCTGTATGTTAAGGTCGGTTTCTCTAAGGAAGCAAGATAAGCTCTTAACAGATCCTTCATGAGCTGCTTCATGTGTTAAGCCCGAGACTAAAGCTCGAGCGGCGTTTGTGTGTTAATGCTACATATTAAAAAAGAAGATGGTGAAATGTTTCTTCCTCTAAATTGGACTTCTTACACAGTGATTTTCATAGATAATCCTAAACATCTTGTGAAGGTGTTTCCTAAATTGATAATGGCCTTTTAAAAAGCCTATTATAGTTCTCATCCTACTTCTACCAAGTTGTAGAATTTGGAATGTTAACTTCAAGAAAAGTGCATTAACCGTGAGCTTATTATGTTTTTGATTGGTAATCTATTTCCACCTTTTAATCGTCTTCTTACGCATTAAATCTTTCATTTCCCTTGCTGCGTTTCACGTACAAAAATTAACCATTCGTAATTAAAAAGTTAATTAAAGAACTGAAGCATTGGGACGAGATAAATTTTATTTACTATATCCTTAAATAACATTACGGAGGGTTGATTCAGATAAAATGAGACGAGTTTGCAGTTCTGTTATGATGGTGTAATACCATGGCGCCACCATCGGTTGTGTTCGATGTGAGAACCACGTTGTTGGACTATCGCCCGGCACCGTAATTTCCACTTAAGTAGGCTGAGTATGAGGGACTCCATGGGAAGTTCGTTCCACACCTGCTGACACACTTTCCATAGCCCATCAACGGTTCTTGGTCGGCGACTTCCGAGCCGTCGTTTCAGGAGACCAAAACCACGGAAATCAATTGGTGATACGTCAGGAGATTTTACAGGCACATGTAGTAAGCCACAGATGACTTGGCAGTGTGGCTTGATGCCTTGTCCATGTGGATCCAAACTTTTGATTGCTCACCAGGGTACAGACGTGGGATATCCTGCCGATATATGTGGTCCATTACATTACTCTGGAAGTAAGCTGCACTAATTTTACAGTTTCCAGGAACTCGACGAATCGTGAGCAGTCCACGTGAGCAATATCCGGCAACCACCATGAAGCCCTTTGAAAACTTTTCCTTGCACCTTCGGACAAAATCGGACCTGGCCTTGCCCCCTCTTTCGCGATAGTAAATTGCCCTGGGTTTGTTGGTGTCATCGAGGTACACCCAAGCTTCATCCAAGGAGACAACCCACTTCCATTGGTCACCTGCAAGATGGTTTTCATACGGTTTTCTGGCGTTGGTGAATCGTTCCTGCACGTGCCTGGCCGACAGTCTGTGACCGCGCGCTTTATGACGTCGCTCCAGCCCAAGATTGTCATGAATTATTCTGGAGACTGCTGCCTGTGAAATACCTTTCCTTTGGGCTAGACTTCTCTGCTGCCTAGCACTTCATTTATTGACAAAACTCAAGGTAGCTTGAGCACAGAAATTTCATTTTGTTGTAATGGGTTTGTTTTTACTCTTATTTTTAAACTCATTTTTTGTTAAAATGAGCGTTTTGAGCTCTACAACTGTACAATTTGAAATTTTTCTCTACTTGTAACGGTTGCAAAGATGAAAGGTGCAAGGTGTAACATTCGAGGTCAAAAGGTCATTAACAGCTATTGCAACTTAACTATCTTAAACCATTACATAGAATTTTTATTATTCAACACAGTTTCCAACAGCGGCTTATACAGTAAAGGCAAATGGCGATTAGATAAATCAGAGATAAATAGCATACTGTTTATCTCTTTTTGGATAGGTTTGCCCACTATTTTGGGAAGTGACCAAATCTAATAACGGGACGTTCAACTTTAATTTTCTGAACTTTGTCAATAGATGGCACTGCCTTAACTTTAAAACCACAGTGTAAAAAGCTGCAAGGCAGTATGGGAAAGCCATGTTACCAATAGTCATCTCACTCAGATCTACGCGCAGCCAATAAAAATAGAAACTGAAACTATAGTGGATAAAATGAAACTGAAAGAGTGCTTCATGTTTTTGAGCACTACGCATGCGCAGTCGGAGACTACTTTACGGGGCTGAGGTGAAAAAGTAGTGAAGTGCTTTCCCACACTGCCTTGCAGCTTTTTCGCATAGGGAGACAGTATAAACGGTGTTTAAAACTCGCTTTAGGTCGTGTCTGCCGAATTTCACCTTGGCGTAACTGTTTGACGCGCCGGGCACATTTGATCTAGGTCCTAAAGGGTTACATGTCGTATAATTATTGATGTTTATCTTCTGTATTTTACGGGTTTAGATTTGTTTAGTTTGCAATGCTGTTGTTGTTTGGTTTCGTGTTGCTATTAATACGTTTTGGCTATTCTCAAGGACTTCGATTTGCTTTGCAATTCGGATGTTATTTTTTACTTTGTGAATAGGTACCATAGTTTAGTTTTATTCAAATTTTGTAAGATTGGAGATAAATAGCATCAGTAGCGTCCGGGGGTACTTCCTGATACACTTCCCGTCCTTCATGCACGGGGATGATTATGTTTGTTGCGTGCCCGAATGGCACGTGGATCATGCTTTTGACAACTGTGTCGTGTAGTTTTTAGTTACTGTTGGCATCAGGAATTTCTGCAGAAATAATATCGTCAATTTGGTTGGGACGCAACTTTTCTTTAAGCCACAGTAAAAGATGTACGGTGGGGTAAACCGTGATTTTGCCACTCTGAGTACATGAAGCACTGAGTCTCGCCATATATTTGACATTTCGTGAGCAGAGCTACCAACTTCCGAACGTTAATTCAAAAACTCGACCATAGGATATTTAGGATAGGATGAGCATAAAAAATGATGCAATGACAGAACATTCATTTTATGCTATTGAACATAAACTGAGTATAGCTGACGATAAGGATAGGGAAGTGTCTATCGAGGAGGCAAAGGGGATACACGTGTCTCCCTTGAGCCCTCTAACAAATGTCCAGACGACTGATATAAGTTTGTGTACTTGTTTGTGTGTTTGGAAAGGAAAGAGAAAGAAAGAGTATTGGTCAGGAAACTGTGCAGCTAAAAGACAATAAGCTCTCAGGGCATCGGGAACATCTGAAGAACGGGAGCTTCGCTAGAGCAGGAGGGTATAAGAACTTCTATGGGCAAGGGAAACTTAGAGAGAAAGATGAGATCTAAAGTATCCAGTGATATCCACTGGTAGTGAAAGTGGATATTTTAATCTGAGGCAGGTCAACCCAACAAGAGGATAAATAAAGTCTCGGGCGACGCCGGGTTTTCAGCTAGTGTATACAGGGTGGTTCTAAAAGGTCGTGCCAAAATGAAAAGGCAGATAGAGGGTGAAATTCTGAACAAAAAAGTCTAGTCGTTTTTTTCGATCTGAGGCTCCGTTAAAAAGTTAGTGCTTTAAAGTTTCGTGACGTCACTTCCGGAAATCTATCTTCGTATTCCTTACCGATACCGAACTTTAAAGCGCTATAACTTTTTAACGGAGCCTCAGATCGAAAAAATCGACTAGACTTTTTTGCTCAGAATTTCACCCTCTACCTGCCGTTTATTTTGGAACGACCTTTTAGAATCACCCTGTAAAATAAACGAAATTTATAAACTACTATTTAGGTTCCCGACTTTTGTCCTCCTAGATTGTTCAAATCGTACACTGTGAGTCGCAAGAAAACCTCTCATTCCAAAAATGCTTCTTCATTTTTGTTTCTTATACAGTAACTTCTTCATTAATGAATAACTTTCACGATTCACGAGGCGAAGCCGCCATGATTTCATTGCTTGTGCTGCTGCACGACATGGAATGTACAATTAATAAAAGAATAGTTCTGAACGGCCCCTTCTTTCGTGTGTGCGTGATGCTATCTGCAATAATGGGAAGCAGATGGCAATCCTTGGAAGTGAATTGCGTTTATCGGAACCTTCTTATTATGAGTATCGAGAGCACGGTAAACGCCTTTGCTAAAATTATTGGTTTCTGCCAATTAATTTGTTTGTTTTTCCCGTTCTCCCCATTTACTCGAATATGCTTCAAACGACGTGGCTCTGCTTTCATGACGAATCAAATAATACTGGAAAAACTATCTCAGTTTTAGCAACGCTAATAATTACCTGAAATGGGGAAGTTGCATGAAATTTAAAAAAATTTTTCTTCGATAGTTTAGATCACTAATATACCGGTATGGGTATTCTTTTTTTCTAATTGTGCGTAGTTTTTTTAAAAAAATTATTAAAGTTGACACCACTAAAAAACGCTACGTCATAGCTCAAGAGTGATGTGACGTCACGCGCCATGAAACCAGAAATCATGCCTATCTCTTACGCTGCTTTTCATTATCTGTCTGCATAGAGATAGATGTTAGATGCCTAACATCTATATCTGTGATTTGTCTGTAATAAACATGTATGCTTACAATTATTATTTCATTCCCATGTATACAAACACTAAGTATAATAAGACAAAGCATTCATAAGGGCACCAAAATATCACGAGAGAAGAAATAAAAATAGATGAAAGTACTGAGGAGCGATACTCGGTGCAAAATTAACGTTGGTTTCCATGACCTCGTACTCGTATGTTATTTTCTTCGATTTTGAGTTAGCCGAAGAAGGAATGGATAAAAAGCACATGGGATACAATTAGTCTTTTCGTCTGATTCTTCAGACGTAGCAGAAATTTGATCCGATTAAACTTTAAATTTCGCCCGGTTTCGATCACCTGTTCAAGTGTATTATTTACCCATGGATGTATACACCTTATCTTTGTTTCGGTGATTATCGACTATAATCCTGAATTTCACAAGGAGAATGGTGGTGTAATTTTTAAATTATATCTGAAATATAAAAGACTTTTCGAGAGTTGGCAAAAAATTGTACAACCACCAGAAAAAATAAAAAGGGAAAGAAATGTGGATAAAAGTAATAAGATAAAATAAATAAAAGACTCTATGATCACAAAAAAAAGCAACTTTGTGTTGCGGTCAAAGAGTCTTATTTATCAGGAGCTTTAGCATAAAAGCTACTTATAAGAATGAGCCCTTGGTCTGTACATTTATCCGGCCGTCCATCCGTCCGGCAGCAGTTTGCACGATAACTTGAAAACGAATTAACTTTTCAAATTCTGTTTTCAGAAATATGACCATCAAAGTCTTAGCTCGGCCGTATCAACTTTTCATATTTTTTCGTGGACCCCTTCAAGTCGAATTCACGTGCTAAATCAGTGAGTGTAAAGAATACAAAGATAAAGGCATGTCATATAACAACCGATTTGTCAAGAAGGAATACATTGTTACTTTCTGTTGATCTTTTAAGCATTACTGACATCGGCGCGCGCACGTGAAATTGCTTTGTCGACGCACGATTGCTCAAGTGCTCCTAATCTATATTATTAAATAGCGGAAGAATGGAGCAACTAATTGGTTTTATAATGTCAGTCCTTCATAATTTCTACATTTTTTGAGATAGAATGTTGAAATTTGAAATATAGCTTATTATGGGCATGCCCATCTGCACTATTTAGTTTGGTTTTGATTAGTACACTGGGCTTGGAATTACGGGGGTGGGATTCAGGGAGGGCAACATATCTGTGTGCTATTTATGTACGTAAAGGCGTGAAATTCGGTATCCAGATTCTTCTAGGCAAGATCTACAATACTATGAAGTTTAGGCCCAATTGTTCCAGGGGGGTAGGATTTGCGGCGGTGGCAGTCACTTGGTCCTAAGAACTATGGCAACATATGGCATGTTATATATCAAATGTTCGGAAATGATGGAAAAGGAAAGAAGATACGAGGTTTTTTACATTTTATACATATATTCGAGAAAATCAATTTTTTTGATTAAAAATCTTGGGGAGAGGTAAAATGTGCAGATAGAGGGGTAAAAATAGATGACCGCAGGATCTGCCATTTGCCTTCCCCTA
>JAHWFO010106268.1:10109-43411 GCA_023313115.1 Rhysida immarginata
TAATTTCTTTTTAATAAATGTATAAATGTATTTCTGCTTTCCTGCTAAAGCTCCTCCTTGGAATGTTTACAAGATTTTATTTTATCTTATATCTGTAATGATCGATTTTATTAGTTCGAGGAGCTTTTAAACAACCTGTTTGACTTGTGTAGTATCAATTTGTTACTGGATGGTTTAATTATGCATTAAAATACGTGAAGAAATACCGGTATTGCTAAACAGATGCCATTTAGGAAGTATCCCATTTCCGCGCATGCGCAGTGGCAGAGCTGATCTACAAAGGCGTGTGTTTCAATGGCGTGTGACGTCACACATCGTTTTAGTTTGGGGGCGTGGTTTTGCATTTTTAAAGTTAAATTTGATAGTTTTTTTAATACTTTTAAGATTTTTAATGGCGATTTTCGTATTCAGCGTATCGGAAACTACATAAAACAGGCCTTCTTTTTAAAAAAGAAATTCCATGCAACTTCCCCATTGAGTGAAAATTAAATTTTAATATTGTGTCTTACTCAGCTTACTAACATATTGTTAATATAACAGCTGTAATATATAAATATTATTTTACTAATTTCGTTCTGAATAAAGAGCACTGGAGATTATAAATGAAGAGCTCATTTTTCTTTTTGCAATTATCAAATGCATTATCTATTGCTTGAAGGTTTTCCATTTCGTAGAGTTGTGAAAAAAATTCTTGAAATGACACAATAAATTGAACAATCCAGTCGGATAAAACCTTCAAATAATATCATGTTATGTTTTTGAACCAAAAAACTAGAGTATGATGAAAAACTACCGAAAAAGCCTTTTCCATTTGAATTTGCATGTTGATTTATATGATATTTGTAGTTGAAAAACTGCCAAAAACTCGACAACATTTTGTATTGTGACATTATTAAACATCTCTTCCTATGGATAAGCTCCGAAGATGGCAGAACTTTGTAACAATATCGTAAAAACCCGTATTTATCCTGAAATGTGGAAAAGTGGGTTTTTGGTGCCTATATTTAAGAGTCGCAATTCGAAGGATTTTAAAAATTACCGAGCAACAGTTAAAACATGTATTATATGGTCTAGCCTACGGGCCATTTTCGGCTTGTTGGTCGAGGGCGCTGAGACGCAGATCACTCTCACAACCATCAAGTCGTCGGTTCGAATCCTGCTTCGGGCATGGATGTTTGTGTTTGTCATGTTTGGGGCTTCGGCCTGTTAGGGAACAACACGCGGGTTGTTTAGACTATAATGTAAATTTCTATAATTTAAGTATCTAAAATTGTAGATTTGCTTATTTGTAAGAATTTGCAGGAGCATATGCGTAAAGTGCTTCCAATGAATCAATGGAGATATGTTCCTCTTAAGAGTGCGGAGAGGTTGCTATTATGATTGTATGAAAAGGTATCTCATGTCTGGCAAGAACGGAAGACCAGTGTCGTGGTAGAAACAGATGTATCTAAAGCATTCGGATTGTATGATTGTAAGCATGTGGTTGTGTGATTGTAAGAAATTCGGGTTGGTAAAGACACAAATTATTTTGAAGGAAGAAGATTATCTCTTAAACAATATAATAAACGGTGACTGTGGATAATGGAATGGGAGTATTAGAGGAGACTACATTGTGTGTTGTTTTTTTCGAGTTGGCAGCAACTCTGCATAATTTGAAAGTTAGCCATGAACTGATTTCTTATAATAATGACAACTTTGATAAGACTAATAATGAGGACTAAATTTTGAGCGATTTACAAAAAAATACAACAATGCGTAGTGGGACAAAATCATGTGGCCAAAATGCAAATTTTTTACTTCTTATTTTGCAATAACTCTGAAGATTTATACAGCCAGATACTCAATCCATCTATTGATGTTTAGTTTGTCATGTTTTTTGACTTTTTTTAAAATTAATTGTTGAATGTTACTTTTAAAAAGTGCTGTTGAAAATTTAAGCACGCAAATGTTTCATTAGTTGTTTGGTAATTAGAGGTGATCTATTGAAATCACTAGGTGTTTTTTCGAATTTCTCTTTTTTCGTGAGTTTAAAGTGAAAATGCCAGAGACCCCTTAAAAACCGAATGGTCATACCACATGACAAAGGTCACGTGGTCTTCAAACAGCAATAATTTGCATGTTAAAGTTCTGATATAGCATTCGGACGTTTAATTGAAACAAAATGAGATATCTCAGGCTGGAGGGAGTTGCAAGAGCTGTTACGCTGCACCAAGAAGGCTACTCAATCAGGTCCATCGCCAGACAGCTTCAAGTGTCACTTTCAGTGATCCATCGTGCATGGAATCGTTTCCAACAGACTGGTCGTTCGTTATTCGCGAAGGGCTGGACAAGGACGCAGATGCATAACGACAAGCATGCAGGACCGATATCTTCAAACTTCTGCTCTTCGTCGAGGAACATCAACTGCCAGAGATTTCAAAACGATCTGCGTGCGGCATCTGGAGTGGTTGTTTCTGAACAAACAGTTAAAAACAGACAACGGGAAGGTGGTTTGGGAGCCAGAAGGCCGAACCGTGTACCTCATCTCACGCTCCGACACCGAGAAGCCCGACGTCGGTTTGCCCAACAACACATCAACTGGCAGCTGCATCAGTGGCGGTCTGTTCTCTTTACAAACGAGTCCAGATTTCGCCTAACATACCATTTTGTCTGTCTGGAGAGCGCTTTGCAGAAGCAACAATGCAACAGACAGACAGAATGGGATGTCGTTCAGACATGGTTTGGGAGGGATCTCTATCGACAGCCGTACTGACCCGGGAGGTCTCAATGCTGAAGTCTACATCAGGGACTTTCTGGAGGATCACGTAGTGCCGGCTGCTTGTGTTGTGGGAACTGATTTTGTTCTTATGCAGGATAATGCTCGTCCACATACGGCACGTGCCACTCAGGAATTTCTCCAAGAACAGAACATTCCAACATTGGAGTAGCCAGCAATGAGTCAGGACATTAATCCGATCAAGCATGTGTGGAACATGCTTGAAAGACGCTTAAGGCAACGTCCAACAAGTCCACAATCATTGCGCGACCGTTCGCAGGTCCTCATTGAAGAATGGGAGAACATTCCTCAAGCAGACATCCGTCGACTTGTACGGAACATACATCGCAGATGCGCAGAGGTCCTTCGAGCTCGTGGAGGGAATACACATTACTAGAGAACACTTGTAGGGTGTAGCGTTCCTTTTCCCCCCGTTTATATTTTTTTTTGATCCTTTAAGTATTCTTGATTCGTATGTTATAGGACATATCGATTATCGCAGTTGTTTACGGTTTTTTTTTTCCCGGTTAGCCATTTTTTTTTTATCTAGTCTATTCCCTAGCTCTTGGGCGTTCATATTTTGAACCTGGCAAATTTTTCGGTGGTTAGCCTTTTACTGCCCCTTCATGGAGCCTATTATAAGGAATGATGTGAGGTTTTGCTTAAACTATTTTTGGTGGTTACTGTGGCCCCCTCCCGTTTTATGCGAAGTAAAGGTCCACTCGACGCTTTCTAGGCGTTGGTTTTCAATAATAAGTACTGCTAAAATTCTTTTTTGAGAGTTGATCTCATTTGTAATACTATGCCTGGCCAGACAACCAATTTTGTAGAAATATTTGTTTATGAGCAGTTTCCCTATGATTAACGGAAGATAAAAGAGAAGCAATATTAGTTGCCTCAAGAATCTAAAGCATTACTTACACGAAGCCATTCGATTAGGAAATAGGGTAAACCAGACAGGTTATAAAAAAAAGAAAAGCGAACATAACTAGACGATTAGTTAATATTTTTATCCCGGTAATGATTTTCTTCTATAAACAAAACAAAAAGTCCGAAAAGACGAATTTATATTGTGTCTCCATTAAATTAATCGATTAGGAGAGATGGAGAATCGGAGTTTTAGCTTCAATACGGCTCGTTTATCTGCAAAACATAATATTATTTTTTCCCCTCTCAATTTTATTGTATTTTTATTGAGGGAAATTAAGAAGTTTTGTTTAGCGTTTAGTGGTAACAATGTCTTTTACTCAACATTTTAGGGGATATTGTTGTATAATAATCTTTGGTCAGTAAAGTCTTTATTCCTTTTAAACTTGAGTTATTTAAAAAAAACAAAAAGATATTTCTATGTGTGTTCTACCAACATCTAGAAAGAAAGCCAAACAACTGAAACGTCATACATTGTTACAACATCATAAGTCGACCAAATTTAACGTTTATTATTGGTAGAAATACGGTTAACAATGGTCGAAATATGATGATGTAACAATGTATGACGTTTCAGTTGTTTGGCTTTCTTTCTAGGAGGTGTTAGTTCTACCCGTTCGCGCGTGTTTGGATTTTGTTAAAGCTCCTCGAGTTTTTTTTTTTGCGCATGCGTGTGCCTTAGGTAGAAAATCAAACATTTTCAGAAGGCAGTCATCGTCTAGCGATCACTTGCAATAGGTTCTCACGATGCCTTGGCTAACCTTCATAGATGCAATCGGATGTCTTAGTCGTGTTACTTTAATCGAAGCAGCTGGAGGTCCCTTGCGACCAATCTGGATTGTTGGTGTTCCACTTGGTTTAGTCAGCTGTTAGTTCTTCTAAAATCATTGTTGCAAACAACGAATCACACAACAAATTTTTAATAAACCTTCTTTTCACGATGTTCGACGGAAATTGTCACGAGTCGTGGAAGAAGTTAGTTCGAATCTCTTCAAGATAATTTTATTCGTTGCCTAGACTTATTGGAAATCCAGGATAATTATTTTTCTCCTATAGACGTAAGTTTTTTTTTGCTTGATTTATCTCGTTTGAGACTTATTCTACCTATTTCTGTTCTGCTATGGCAAAACTCCTCAATAAACTTTGATGAACGTTCTAACCTAACTATCTACCATTCTACTCAGCAACCATGACTCTTTTGCAGTATTTCTTCGTTCAGGAGCTTCGGCTTGACCTAATGCTTACCGGGGAATACGTGGAGGCCCATAGTAGGTTTATAGATTCCCCTACACTTAGAGGTATTGGATATTGAAACTGAAACACCTTCGCAAATAGCACTGATTACCCCCAGGGCTGAATAGAACCTTCTGCTAGGTAATTAATCGTATGCATATCAATGAATTATGTGTCAGAGGTCTTGGTAGTCACTCCATTAGAAAAGTTCGATAGTAAGCTTCAAATTGTCTGTGCAGAGCGCTATAATGGGAGACATATCCGACTTCAAAAGAGGGCAGATTGTTGGCGCGCGTCTAGCAGGTGCATCTGTGTCCAAAACTGCCACACTTTGTGATGTCTCACGTGCTACAGTATCCAGGGTGATGTGTGCATATGAACAGGAAGGACGAACCACGTCCAGGAGGAGCAACTGCAGGGGAAAACGGAGGTTGTCGGAAAGAGACGTCAGGACATTGACCAGGATTGTGGCACGAAAGCGGAAAACCACCGCAGCAGAAATCACCGCAGAAAACAGTCCGTCGTTACCTGCATAAATCCAACATCCATGGCAGGGTTGCTATACCGAAGCCTTTCATCAGTAGTACAAATGCCTCCAAGCGGGTTCAGTGGTGCCGGACGCATAAAACCTGGACGTTGGATGACCTCAAACGCGTCATATTCTCGGATGAGTCCAGCTACACTGTCTTCCAAACAACAGGGAGGGTATTCGTCTGGAGGAGCCCCTCTGATGCCTACAACCCAGACTGCTTGGCACCCACAGTCAAACACGGAGGTGGATCAGTAATGGGTGGATCAGTAATGGTCTGGGGTGCAAACTGTGCAGGACCTCTACCGATCCTTCCCAAGACGTGTTGCTGCTGTGCTGGCCGCCCACGGTGCCCCAACACCTTATTAAATAAAGATTTTGGATTTCTACCAGGTGTTTCAGTTTCAATGTCCAATACCTGTATGTTAGGGAAGTTTATGCTTAAGGTTTTTCTGTCAAGGTTAAGCCTCCCGGGGATAGATTTCGGTATCAAAAATAGTATAGAATTAAGTAAAACCCTTAAGAGCCAAAATATTTCTAATGAAGACAGGCTGGTATTTTTCGATATTGAGAGTTTGTTTCCCAGTATACCGTTAAAGGAAGCCTTAACAATGTTAGAAGATGTGTTGTTAGATGTCCCGATAGATGTTGTTAAAGATATTGTGATTGTGATGAATTTGATTGTTTTTAATAACGTGTTTGTGTTCACTGAACAATATTATCAAATGTTAAATGGCACAGCGATGGGTAGCAGTGTCAGCCTGTTAGGGACAAAAACATGAATAGCATGCGCAGTGGAAATAAATGAATATCCCAAGAGAATTACTCCAAAGAGTACAATAAGTATAATAACCGATTTATTTATCGGTTTGAAAATAGAATGTAAAGACAATGAAAATAAAAGAATAATAAATAGGCTGGAATCAAAGTTACCAAGCTGAAAATTAGAATAACATTCCCCCCCCCCCCAGGGGGAAAAGTAAACTAAACTGGGTTGAGGTTACTTACAACATAGGGTCACAGCATAATCTCCAAAAGAAATGTTTAATCTTAACATTATACGTAAGAACAATTACCTAGAACTTAAGAGTGAGTCTAAAAAATCCGACCGGTCGCCAACAGGTCATGTGGTAAGATCGGCGATTGGACGCCGGCCGTTTGCTTCAGTTTGTTCGTTCATGGACAGCGCGATCGTGAGCATTTTGCTTCAAAATGGCGTCGCAGCAAGGTTCCTCATCATTTAAGTTAGTACGATTTAGAATTGTGTACTTACATAAATTTTCTCACCCGTCTTTTCTTTTTCATATTCATTCCTTGTTTCTTGATGCTGCCCAATATGTATTTCGCCATCTCCTTTCTCCAAGGCCGGCCAGGTGGCCGACAGGGCTAGGGCGTAGGCTTTATAGTTCTCGAGTCCACCTGGTCGTGGGTTCGAATCCCGCCATGGGCATGGATGTTTGTGTTTGTCCCCGGATGCGTACAGATAAAATTTGTGTAAAAGGCGTAAAATGACCTTAGTAGTCGACGCCAAAGTTTCTAATCAACCAACCTTTCTCCAAGATATATTTATTACGTATCGGGCACTCGAACACTTGAATTTTTTACTTTCGTCCACCATTTTGATTCTACTCACCGAGGCAGCTAATCCCAACCGGCGTTGGACTCTTGTCGCGTTATGAAAACGCTCATCGCGACCGGTCGTTACTTTATGAATCGAAGGTCGTCCGAATCGGGAAAAAATTTAAAATGAATAAAGCCAGCTACCCACGCCAGCATCGTTCCCGCATCGATCGGACATAGCCAAAATTTCGAGTCAGTCACTGATGGCTCCAAAACGAGCTTTGCGACGGGCTTTGACCGGTCGCACTTTTTAGACACATCCTAAATAAACTTAGTAACTAATTCTGACAAGACACACACTAAATCTCTTTTGTAAATCTCATGGAGCGAGGGTAATGTTTTCTTCTCCTCCTCACAATCATAATACAATATAACGGAGATTGAATAAATTGTTTAATAAGCAAATCTGATCCGCACGTAAATCTGGTATTTGCGGATGCTCACAAAAAAAAAATGCCACGAGAACAGGCTTTCTATAACGCTGCTACTCACATTACAGAGAATCATATGACAAATGGCCGAAGTTTAACACAAGCACTGCAAACGTTTAATTAAAATCTTGTAAACATTCCAAGGAGGAGCTTTAGCAGTGAAGCAGAAATACATTTATACATTTATTAAAAAAATTACCCCCCCTCTGAGTAGGGTAAAACAAGTAACAGATCCTGCAGTCATCTATTTTTACCCCTTTATCTGCACTTTTTACCTCTCCCCAAGTTTTTTAATCAAACAATTAACGTTCTCGAACGTAATATGTAGAAAATGTAAAAAAATTCGTATTTTCTTACCTTTCTCATCATTTCCGAACGTGTGATATATCACATGCCATAGAATTCTAAAGACCAAGTGACTGCCACCCCCGCAAATCCGACCCCAATGGAACAACTGGGCTTAAACTTCATATTAATGTAGATCTTGCCTAGAGGAATCTGTATACTGAATTTCACGTCTTTACACGTACCTAAATAGCACATAGATATGTTGTTCTCTCTGAATCCCACCCCCGTAATTCCGACCCCAGTGTACCAATCAAAACCAAACTAATTAGTGCAGATGGACACGCCCATAGGAAGCTACATTCCGAATTTCAACCTTCTACCTCAAAAAAAATGTAGAAATTATGAAGGACTGACATTCTAAATAAAACAAGTTGCTCTATTCCTCCGCTACTTAATAATATACTGTAGATTATGAGCACTTAAGCAATCGTGCGATTTCACGTGCGCGCGCCGATGTCCGTAATGGTTAAAAGATGAACATAAAGTAACATTGTATTCCTTCTTGACAAATCGATTGTTATATGCCATGCCGTTATCTTAGTATTCTTTTTTACACTCACTGTTTTAGCACGCGAATTCGACTTGACGGGGCCCACGAAAAATTCTGAAATGTCAATACGGCCGAGCTAAGACTTTGATGCTCATATTTCTGAAAACAGAATTTGAAAAAGTTAATCCGTTTTCAAGTTATCGTGCAAACGGCGGACGGCTGGATAAACGTACAGACCAAGGGCTGATTCTTATCAGTAGCTTTTATGCTAAAGCTCCTAATAAAGAAGCATTACCACATTTAAGTCTGCACAGGTAAGTAAATGACGTGAGAATATCAAACCCTTCTACTCCTTCCAAAGACACTTAAATCGTACGATGAACAAACACCAATGTACAATGGGAGAATCTATATATATAAAAGAAGAAACTGACTGAGTGAGTGAGTGAGTGAGTTATCAACGCACAGCCCAAACCATAAGGCCTAGAAACGTGAAATTTTGTACAGAGGTTCTTTACAAAATGTAATTGAGCACTAAGAAGGGGTTTTCGAAATTCATCCCCTAAGAGGGGAAAGGGGGTTGAAAGTTTGTTAACCATTAACTGGTGTTGCACTACAAATGTAATACATTTACTTGTGTGGCACTACATAATTAACTATACAGGGTGATTTACATCGAATGTAAAATACTTAAAGGGGGTATTATAGAGGTTAAGATAAACACAAAACTTTCTTTGAACATGGGTTCAAATATGAACGATAACTGAGATATGAACAGAAATATAAATGCCGCCACCAAGATCAACAAGTTATAATAACTCAGATTCTGTAAAGCCTAGATTAATGAAATTTGGAGGAATAACAGAGTACATAAGACTGTGTATACCTTTAAAATTTGATCTAATTCTAACAAGAAGTTTCCAAGTTACTCATTCAACATCATAATACGTACGTGTTCACTTGTGAGTACTAACTAGCACTTGTCACAATTTTGACTGTGTAACTCGGAAACTTTTCGTTGGAATTCAATCAAATTTTAACGGTATACACAGTCTTATGTACCTTGTTATTCCCCCAAATTGCATTAATCTAGGCTTTACAGAACTTGAGTTATTAACTTGTTGATCTTGGTGGCGGCATTTTTATTTCTGTTCATATCTCAGTTATCGTTCATGTTCATAGGACGTTTTGTATTTATCTTAACCTCTATAATACCCCCTTTAAGTATTTTACATTAGATGTAAATCACCCTGTATTAACCTCTTTTAGGGAGGGGGTAACGAATTATTAACAACGAGCATAAATATGATTATACAATGACAGGACTTAGATAAGGCAGTGTTTATCGAGGAGGCTAAGGAATCACACGCGTCTCCCTTGAGCTCCCTATAAACGTCCAGACGACTGGCGAAAGTTTGTGGGTTTGACAAAAAAAGAGAAAGAACGAGTATTGATCAGTGAAATTTGCAACAGAAAGATAAAAAGCTATCCGGGCACTGGAAACATCTAAACAACAGAAGCTCCGCTAGAGCAGAAGGGTATAAGAGCTCCTACGTCAAGGGCAAGGGAAATTTTAAAAGATAGGTCTAAAGTATTCAGTGATGTATTATATTGCGTATTGTTAATGGTATGTGTATTAGTCGGGGTAGCTTTTTTAACACTTCTTGAACGTAATTTATTAGGGTATTTACAGATTCGTAAAGGGCCTAATAAGGTAGGCATTGTAGGTATTCTACAACCTTTTTCTGATGCTATTAAATTATTTACCAGGGAAAACACCTATCCAACTACTAGAAATTTCTTTCCTTATTATATATGTCCTGTTATTAGAATTATATTCTCCTTAGTTATTTGGATTTTATTTCCTTGGGGGGAGGGTTTATTAGATATAAATTATGGTTTTTTATTTTTGATATGTATTTTAAGAATAGGTGTTTATCCTTTAATGGGTTGTGGTTGGTTTTCTAATTCCAAGTACGCCCTTCTAGGTTGCTTGCGTTCTATTGCTCAAACTATTTCTTATGAGGTTAGATTAGCTATTAGCTTAGTTTGTTTTATGATTTTGGGATTGGGATATAGACTTAATCTTTTAACTTTATATCAATCTGATTTTTGATATTTGATTTTGCTTTTTCCCTTATTTTTATTATGAGTTGTTACTATGTTGGCTGAAACTAATCGTACTCCATTTGATTTTGCTGAAGGTGAGTCTGAATTAGTTGGCTTTAATATTGAATATAGTGGTGGTGGTTTTGCTTTAATTTTTATAGCTGAGTATGCTAGTATTTTAATAATAAGAATAATTATTAGACTTTTATTTTTTGGTGGTTATGATATATTTTTATTTTTTAAGATTACTTTATTTTCATTTTTGTTTGTTTTTATCCGGGGTCTATTGCCCCGTTTTCGATACGATAAATTAATATACATGGCTTGGAAGTCTTAAATGGTAAAGATGGATAACATTTTAATCTGAGACAGAACAACAAGAGATTAAGTAAAGTCCCGGGCAAAGTGTGCAATATAAGTAGGTTCATTATGAATGATGGTTCCATCCCACCTCTGAGAATTATAAAACAAAATTGAATTTGTAACAATACATAGAGTTCCTGTTGTTCGGGCTTTTCTCAGAAGTTAACAATTTCTTGGAAATCTTTAAAAATGATCAGTAACTGGAGATAATGGAGAGTTAGCAAACTATTGAGAAAGAGTGAAAGATGACAAAGGACGCAGTCCCTTCGTTCGAGCTACAGTTGACGACATAACCGATAACAGAGCATACACGAACTCAACTCTTCAAACCAACAACCATATGGTGTTATGTCCTATAATCATCTTTCGAAGGATTATAACGATAATTCATATCTATCGAAATGCCAGCGAAGAAATGAATGAGTATTGGGCGGAGATGACAAAAAGTTATTCGAGCATCGTAAACATCTGAACAACTGCTTCGTCTATAGATGGAAATTGTAGAATTACTGAAAACAAATTTATTATTTAACTTCATGAGGTCGTTCTGTTTAACCTACAACTGTAATTATCTCGGGCAACGCCGGGTGTCTCTGCTAGTCTTTGCATATACTTGCTAAACATTTAACAAGACGAACCGCAGAATCTCACCTAAATTAATATACAGGGTGATTCAGAAAGGTAGGTCTAGAATGAAATACCATGTACAGTTTGTAGCGGGGAACAAAATTTTTCCTATAAACATGGGTCCGGAAATGCATCCTTACAGAGATAATGCAACTTGTACGAGGTAGGAATGACATTACAGCAGGTGTTCAAAATGCCGACCCTGAGCCTCGAAGTCGTTGGTCTAGTGTTTGAAACGCCCGGCGATGTGGGTGATCACGGTCTGGAAAACGCTGTTGGTAAATCCTTTCCGCTTCAGTAGCATTACCCTGTGCCTCGCCATAGACGAGATGCATGTCCACCAGCTCCGCATTAGTCAAGCGATCCATTGTACGAGAATGGAGTTACATGTTTCGTTTCCTCTCTTTTAAAGGAGAGAATACGAACAATTTACATGTTTAGATCCTAATTTACATGGACCCTACCATTGCCGTCCGGGTAACGCACATCCATTCCTACCTCGTACAAGTTGCATTATCTCTGTAAGGATGCATTCACGGAACCATGTTTATAGGAAAAATATTGTTCCCCGCTACAAATTGTACATGGTATTTCATTCTTGACCTACCTTTCTGAATCACCCTGTATTCTTGAAGTAGAACTTTAGGGCATTAATTGTCTATACTCCCACGTTGTTAAGCCGAAGAGCAGAATACAATGAGACAGTCTTAAATACGTAAATAACGTAGGTAAGTACTTGTATGCCATTCTCTAAATACGGCAAAAACTTTAATAGAAGAAAACTAGATTTAGTGGCAGTTCAGCATTTCTTAATGCCAGTCCAGTCTCCCTAACAAAACACAGACATTCCATACGGGAAAACGCCCTTAACGTGCCGTAATACGAGCACGTGTTTATTGCATTGCAAACTATTGGAGCACGACCAGTAAGTTAAATCCAAGTTACAAGGAGAGTTCGCAGTCGACTCTTCACCGATTTTGATTTCCTTTCATTTTGGTGAATCAGTATTGAAAATAAGTTGATACGTGTCCGAGCTTTTCGTTTTTTTCAATGCGTTTTTTAAGTAAACTTTTTTTACACTTGAAATTTAGAGAAATCTCAAGTTCGTTAGATTTATATTTTATATATTTATAACATACTTAATGCATATTACATATTTATGCAGAAAATAATAATGAACAATATATGAATTAGAGACATAAATGAATACTTAAAAAATAAAATAAAGCTATAAGAGAGAGAGAGATAAATGTTTTTATTTATTAACGTTGCTCCGAATGATACAAAACATAAATATTTTCTGCATAAAGCGTATTTTGTAAATGCACACGCATCACAATTACATTTTGACAAATCGGCCTCGGTGGCTCAGCGGTTGCTTGATCGCCTCTGATGCCCGAGTACGCGGGTTCGATCCCGGCCGAGGACGGCGAGGATTTTTCAGGGAGAAATCCTGAGATGACGCACTTCCTTCGGAAGGGAAGTAAAGCCGTTGGTCCCGTGTAGTCGTTTGCCGGCTGCACGTTAAAGAACCCTTGCGAGACAAAATTTGTGGCCCATATAACGCCGTCCTGAAATGACCATAGCAGTTGAAAAGGACGTTAATACCAAACATTTCGACGAACGTATATTTTTAGGAAAGCGAACTTCATTAACATTTGAAAAAAAATTTCTTTCTAGTATTAATTTTGATGCATACCATGCGTATTGTATCATGTTTGAAAATATATCAACGGAAATTTGATAATGAATAAAATCTTGTAAACATTCCAAGAAGAAGCTTTAGCAGTGAAGTAGAAATACATTTATACATTTATTAAAAAAATTAATCCCCCCTCCACCTCCCCCCGAGTAGGGTAAGGCAAGTAGCCGATTCTGAAGTCATCCATTTTTACCTCTTTATCTGCACTTTTTTTTTTACCTCTCCCCAAGTTTTTTAATCAAAAATTAATTTTCTCGAACGTAATATGCAGAAAATGTAAAAAAGCTCGTATTTTCTTTCCTTTCTCATCATTTCCGAATGTATGATATATCACAAGCCATATGTTGGCATAGTTCTAAAGAGCACGTGACTACCACCCCCCCAAATCCGACCCCAATGGAACACCTGGGCCTAAACTTCATAGTATTGTAGATCTTGCCTAGAGGAATCTGGATACCGAATTTCACGCCTTTACGTATCTAAATAGCACATAGATATGTTGTCCTATCTGAATCCCACCCCTGTAATTCCGACCCCAGTGTACCAATTAAAACCAAATTAAATAGTGCATGGACATGCCCATAGGAAGCTACATTCCGAATTTCAACCTTCTACCTCAAAAAATGTAGAAATTATGAAGGGGTACACAGTTAAGCCATTACAAAACCAATAAGTAACTCCATTCTTTCGCAACTGAATATAGATTTAAGCACTTGAGCAATCGTGCGTCGACAAAGCGATTTCACGTGCGCGCGCCGATGTCATTAATGCTTAAAAGATGAATAGAAAGTAACAATGTATTCCTTCTTAATAAATCGATTGTTAGATGACATGTCATTAGCTTGGTATTCTTTACACTCAGTATTTTAGCACGTGAATTCGACTTGAAGGGGTCCAGGAATAACTCTGAAAAGTTGATACGGCCGAGCTAAGACTTTGATGGTTATATTTCTGAAAACAGAATTTGAAAAAGTTAATCCGTTTTCAAGTTATCGTGCAAACGGCAGACGGCCGGACGGTCGGATAAACGTACAGACCAAGGGCGCATTCTTATAAGTAGCTTTTATGCTAAAGCTCCTAATAAGGAAATGAATTTTTATAGCATCTTCCCTCTTAGATAATTGCCGTTTATTTTGCAACACCTCTACAGAATTTCAAGTATATTTGCACCGGTCCACCTCGACCTATCCACCGATTCGTGTATGCAGCATTAAGGTGTGCTCGCACAACACGGCTGAAATGTGCTGGAGCGCCATCATGCATGAACCACATGTTACGAGATCTTATCAAAAGGGGAACATCTTCCAGTAATTCTGGCAATGCATTCTGCAGAAACAAAAGATGCGTTCGCCCAGTCAATCGTGGCGGCAACACATAAGGGCCAATTAAGTTAATTCCGACAATTCCACACCAAATGTTCACGGAGAAACGCTCTTGATGCGCTTGAGCTCTGGTAACATGCGGGTTAGCATTGCCCAATGGTGCTGGTTGTGAGAATTTACGATTCCTGTCCGGGTGAAGGTTGCTTCGTCCGTGAAAAGTATCTGGCTGAGACAACTAGGGTCTGCAGCATGACGACGTTGTATCCATTGGCAAAATCGTTGTCGGTGTGGATAGTCCGTTGGGTTCAGTGCCTGAACCAGTTGCAGGTGGTATGGATGCAAAAGCTGACGGTGAAGAATGCGCCAAACAGATGAGCGCGGAATGTGTACCATGGAACAAATACGACGGGTGCTTGCCTGTAGTTCATCATGTATGATGTCAATTATCACATCCTCCTCATCCGGAGAATGTGCTACAGGCCGCCCTTGTCCTGTTTGACGGCCAAAGGAACCACGCTCCCTCAAATGTCTGTCGACAGATACAAATGTTCGGTTATTTGGCAAACGTCTATTCGGAAAGCGTTCTTGGTAGAGTCTTCTTGCTTCCACAGTATTTCCGTCCGCAAGACCATACATTAGGTGCATGTCAGTGTATTCTGCACTGGAATACGTGTACATGACTTTTTTTTTTTACGTAAATCGTAATGCGTATGTCAAAGCACGCAAACGTTCTGAAATTGATATTTCTAGTGGATGTACAGTAATGGAAACAACCGTACACAACTAATGGAACAACCCTAAAGTAGGTTTAAATGGAACAAACCACTCAACCTAGTGTTGGGTCGAAACGCTGGAACTGCTAAAATATCGTCCGCTAACTACCGTGCTTCCCTACTGTATGATATTGGATTACTCGCAAACAAATCGTTTCCAGACAAAGTGCTATAGAACATTTTCGTCTTCTTTTGACCTGAAGAATATGTCACTAAATTTATTGTACATAATTTTGAAACACCCTGTATACAGTTCATTTTGGAGGAAGAAGAAGACAAAAAGTTGCCGTTCTTAAACCTACTCGTCATGTGGCCTGGGAACAGTTTAAACCTTGAGGTATACAGGAAACGTAACTTCACCTCAATGTATATGAAAGAAGACTCCAATCATTGTGTTTCACATAAGTAGCGGCCTTTCATCACCAGATCAAAAGGACTGTTTTATTATCTCTTAGTGAGAATGGAAGAAACAAGGAATTTAATATAATTAAATCATATGCGAGGTTTAATGGATACGATGTAAAAATTATGGATAGAATAGGCAGAAAAATCAGTAAGCATATCAATATTGAAGACATTACTACGCTGGGAAAAAGGAAAAAAATGACTACAAAAATATTTTAATCCGACCCTACAACAATAGATTGAAAAAATGGAACAAGTACACTATTTTTCAATGTAGCCCCCCCCCCCTGCTTTTCGATGCCTTTCCGCCACCGAGTCATCGGCCTCGGTGGCTCAGGGGTTGCGTGATCGCTTCTGATGCCCGTGGACGCGGGTTCGGCCCCAGCCGAGGACGACGAGGATTTTTTCAGGGGGAAAATCCTGAGATCACGCACTTCCTTCGGAAAGGAAGTAAAGCCGTTGGTCCCATGTAGTCGTTTGCCGGCTGCACGTTAAAGAACCCTTGCGAGGCAAAATTTGCGGCCCCTATAACGCCGTCCTGAAATGACTATGGCAGTTGAAAAGGACGTTAATACCAAACAAACCAACCAAACCGCCACCGAGTCGGGTGGGCATGGATACCTTGGGAAAAAATCTTTTGACTGCGCGTGAAGCCACTCATGCACCGCCTGTTTCAGCTCCGTGTCGGTCGCGAACTTGTGGCACCTAAGGAGTCCTTTAGTGAGCCAAAGATGTGGAAGTCGGAGGGCCCGAGGTCGAGAGAGTAAGAAGGATGGGGGAAGCACTCCAGACGCAAGTCCTGGATAGTCGCCACGGTCGCACGAGCTATATGAGGTCGTGCGTTGTCATGCTGGATGAGAACGCCTGTTGAGAGGAGTCCGCGGCGCTTGATACGTATAGCAGGTTTCAGAATGTCACGCACCAATTCACAATAGGTGTCACTGGTCACCGTCTTGCTATTATCCATGTAATGTTCCACTATGGGACCCTTGTGGTCCCAGAACAAGGTCGGCATCACTTTCCTGCGGATGGCTGGCTGCGGAAGTTTTTCGGCTTTGGTGATTTCGAGTGCCGCCATTCCTTACTGGAACGCTTGGTCTGTGGTTGGTAGTGATGGACCCAGGACTCGTCTCCAGTCACAATCCGCTCCAAAACGGTTCACTTTCAAGTTCATAGAGGCGCAGCAGCTCCGGGCAGGCATCGACTCGCCTCTCCTTCATTTCGGGCGTCAGCCGACGAGGGACCCATTTTGCGGCCACTTTCCGGTATTTCAGCTCATTATGGACAATATGCTGAGCAGAGCCATGACTGACCTGTAATGCCGTTGCAATGTCATCGATGGTGACCCGTCTACCCTGCAGAATCATCTCCTCCGCCGCTGCAATCGCCTCGCCTGTTACAAGACGACGTGCCTGGCCTGGCCTCGGCGCGTCCGCCAAACCTGTTGTGCCGCTGCTGAATTTTTTATACCATTCGTACACCTAGGTCTGCGATACACATGCAGCACCATGCGTCGATGGATTTCTATTGGTTTCGTGCCTTCACTGTGTAAGAAACGGATCACTCCACGCTGCTCTTCTTTGGTGCATTCCCACAGAGAGACCGCCATATTTGAAACGTCCGTATGACGCCGCTGGGTCAATTCATGATGGGAGAGTCCACGCACAAGTGTACTGGGTTTGGTCGCAATGGGAGTGGTTTTCGATTTTCTACAGCGGTTTTCCGGTTTTCATTTGACTCAGCCTCGTAATAATATTATCAAGAGAAAATTAAGCACGATAAAAAACAGGTTCCCAATAGAAAAATGCTGAGGTGTTTATAAGTTTAAATGTGCTGCAATGTGTGTGAATAAACGAATGAAAAAGCATATCGCCTGTGTAACAAATGTGAAATTAGGGGTGTCGTCGTTCGCGGATCATATTTTAAGTGAAAAACATGATTATTCAACTGAATTATTTGAAATTGTTCATACATGTAAAGACGTAAAATTGTTAAACTTTTTAGAGCCAATTGAGATTGTAAAAAACAAAGAAACCAGTCAACTCCTGAATAGTGAGGATGGCCCTTAGCAAAATTTATTACAAAATCGTGTTGAGTTTTTGTCAGGTTAGGTTCTTTTAACCGTTGTCTAATCTTTAGTCTCTTGTATCAGTTTGAGTCCTTGTAACCGTTTGGTGGTTTTTTCAAAGGTTTTTTTTCTTGTGATTGGTTGCTTTCTTTTTCGGTTGGTGATTAATATTGTTTGAATGGTTTCTGTATGTTATAAATTGCTAGTGTCTTCACGTTGTTACTCGCTCATTGTTGAAGGGAGCGTAGCCCCCGAGATGTACAGTCATCAAAGGGAAATAATCCACACTTGAATTTTACTCTAAGTTTTACCGTTTCAATATTAATTTATTTTTAATAATTTAATATTACATTTAGAGTTAACATTATTAAGATTATTAAATTTAAATAATTATAATTAAAAAAGCTATTAAAACAACACATTAGCATGAAATGCAATATTAAGTATTAAACTCGTGTGGATTATTTCCTTTGGTTGACTGTACATCTGTGTCATTAAAAATTTTCGTGTGGATTAGTTGTTTCGTTTTTTCCTCTACGTACGTTTTTCATATGATAACGTTTCACAAAATGAAAAATTATTGATGAAAAATAGGAAAGAAAATTTCAGTCTGGGATCGAAACAGGAATCTTCTGCTCACCGTGCAGATGCGCCAGCCAATTACGCCACTGCGGACATGGAAGCATTACGCTATCTATTGCCTTTAGGGCTGGCTGGAGCAGTACCCAGTTCTTTAACGATTATTACGCCAGGCTGTGGAATCTTCTTTCCTATTTTTCATCAATAATTTAAACATCTGAGGTATGTCGTGTATAAAAATCCTCATAGAGCATCCAATTATTATTCTAAAATGAAAAAGTTAATTTTTCTTTTAACATCGTGAGCTACAAAAAAAATTATTGTCTACGCTTATCTTGCGTAGAGTACGATTTTAAGAAAATTTGCTGCGATTTTGTGAAATTTTGTAAGTAAAATAAGTTTTCCCGCATGTTAGTGTCAAAATTTGCGCAGTAGGTTGAACGCGGTTCGCTTCAACTTTTCAACTTCGATTTTTCAAAGAACCAGAATTAATGTAGAAATTATCCACCGATTTGGTGTTGTCCTTAACATTTTGTCTTCAGGTTACAAGATACATCTCAATAAATTTGATAACTATGCCTTTGAAACCGCCATGTTATAAGTCAAAAATTATGTAAACATCATTATACCAGCAAGTGTGCACAAAATTCTCATTCATGGTTCATCACATTATCTGCAGGGATGGTTCCGATAGGCCAGCTTTCAAAGAAGCACAAAAAGCAAGAAATAAAGATATGAAAAGTTTTAGAACAAGACACAGTAAAAAAAATCTCAAGAACCGCATACAATGAAGATTTCCTCAATCTTCTGCTTGTGACTTCAGATCCCTTGATTTCCAGCTTGTGAATTCTACCGTCGAAAAAGAAAAGACATTTATCTAAAGACATTTTGTAACTTTTGATTTTACCAGATGTGGAAGGCAGAGAAAGTGACAATTAAAATTGGTAAAACCTGTCGAAAATCAGAAAATAAAACATTTGATTATTATTATTACTTTAATTTATTACTTTAATTTATTACTTTTTTCTAGTTATTAGTTCTTATCCTCATGCAAAATGCTATTACTTGTAGTTGACAAGAAACGATTTTAAACTTTTTAGCACATTTTCTATATATAGAAATGTGCTTATGTGATCGGTTTGTCCAGCTGTCCGTCCGTCCGTCCGTCTGTAGACAATCCCACAATTCATTGCGTTGCATGTATTGAATTACATGTATTGCAATCTCACAATTCATTCAATCATGTCTTGAATTGCTGGAAGAAACGAATTATCCTCGCATTTGGTAAAACGCGTGTTGAGAACATGGGTTCGGTTCTGCGCGTGCTTTAAACATTAATGAGATGGTGTGCGTGCAGGATGCACGTGTTTGACGATTATTAAAAGGGCAGTTCGGTCCCTAAATCAAGAGAATTTTTTTATTCCTAGGGAGCTTAGCATTTATTACGATAACTTGAAAACGAATTAACTTTTTCACAGTCTGTTTTCACCAATCCATTAAAATGGGACAGAGTACGCAGAAGTACGAACGTGAGATAGCAGGAATAAGTACGTGCTCAAATAGCACGTGCTTAAATTAAAAAAATGATACCCTCTTAAACATTTCCTATAACAAGATATGGCAAGTAATATATCAAACAAATTGTCACAACATATCATGAACGAATATAAAAGAGTAACTAGTGATAGCAAGTATCGGTCTAATGGCACGTGTACGTGCAAGGATGTCTCATGAATGAATATAACGGTATATAGTGATGTCTGAATTGTTTAGTAGTACGTGTTTTAATGGTACCAAGTGGTACCATTGGAATTTTCAATGCTAGGATATTGCATGTAATATATCAAACCACTCGTAATAACGTGCCATGAGTGAATATCACGAGAAAATAATGATCATAGTTATTGGTTTAGTAGCACGTGCCCTAATGGTGCCCTATGATACCATATGGTAACCTTGGAACTTTCAATGCTAAGATATGGCATGTAATATATCAAACGACTCGTAACAACGTGCCATGAGTGACTATCACGAGAAAATAATGATAATGGTTAACAGTTTAGTAGCACGTGCCCTAATGGTGCCCTATGAAACCATTGCAACTTTCAATGCTAAGATATGGCATGTAATATATCAAACGACTCGTAACAAAATGTAATGAGTGAATATCCTGAGAAAATAATGATAATTGTTATTGGTTTAGTAGCACGTGCCCTAATGGTGCCCTATGAAACCAGTGGAACTTTCAATGCTAAGATATGGCATGTAATATATAAAACGACTCGTAACAAGGTGCCATGACTGAATATCACGAGAAAATAATGATAATGGTTATTGGTTTAGTAGCACGTGCCCTAATGGTGCCCTATGAAACCATTGGAACTTTCAATGCTAAAATATGGCATGTAATATATCAAACGACTCGTAACAACATGTAATGTGTGAATATCATGAGAAAATAATGATAATTGTTTTTGGTTTAGTAGCAAGTGCTCTAATGGTGCCCTATGAAACCATATGGTACCATTGGAACTTTCAATGCTAAGATATGACATGTAATATATCAAACGACTCGTAACAACATGTAATGAGTGAATATGACGAGAAAATAATAATAATGGTTATTGGTTTACTAGCACGTGCCCTAATGGTGCCCTATGGAACCATTGGAACTTTCAATGCTAAGATATGGCATGTAATATATCAAACGACTCGTAACAACATGTAATGAGTGAATATCACGAGAAAATAATGATAATGGTTATTGGTTTACTAGCACGTGCCCTAATGGTGCCCTATGGAACCATATGGTACAATTGGTAATTTCAATGCTAAGATATGGCATGTAATAGATCAAACGACTCGTAATAACGTGCCATGAGTGAATATCACGTGTAAATAATGATAATAGTTATTGGTTTAGTAGCACGTGCCCTAATGGTCCCCGATGGTACCATATGGTAACCTTGGAACTTTCAATGCTAAGATATGGCATGTAATATATCAAACGACTCGTAACAACGTGCCATGAGTGACTATCAAGAGTAAATAATGATAGTGGCAATTGGTTTTGTAGCACGTGCCCTAATGGTACAATACAGAATTTATAGAACTTTTAATGCTAAGATATGGCGTGTAATATATCAACCAACTCCTTACGCGTTATTAGATCTCTTGTTATCCATAGCTTATTTGAATCAAGAGTATAGTACTCTTAGGCTTAATGGTATCTAAAACTCATTACTAATTAATTTAATAGTAGTTAATCGCTTGCTTCAATAAGACTTTAGTAATTTAATATGAAAATCTAATAGATGCTTACACATAACGCTTCAGCAATTGAGGCTCACTTCGTTTAACATTATGTGAGAATTCTTACAAATTAAAGAACTTGTGTATGAGGAATAACTTCACTCTCCATTTACCTTTCATTCTTCAAGTTTATTCTTTTAAATTCTCTCTATACGTTAGCCTATTTAAATAGTAATTTACAATTTAGTTTTCATATTTATTTATTTACTCTCAAGTGTTTTAAAATGTTGGTTAATTCTATATATCCATGTGCGATGCTATAAATAGAAAATGTGCTCCCTTTATCCGCTTTGGCGGTAAAATCATTCTTGTTTTTAATGCCATCGTAGGGATGACATGGTCCGAAAGGACAGATCCCTACTTCCATTGATCCATGGTGCCGTCCACAATGGTGAGTGCACCCAGGGAATGCCATGAACACATTCTCCAGACCATAACGCTGCTTCTTCCAGCCTGGATCCTTGCGGCACGTGTTGCAGGGTGCTTGTTTTCTGACGCTGAACGCCGTATACGCCATCGCCCATCTGTCCGATGGAGCTTAAATGGAAACTCCACATCCAAAACAACTTTGTTTAAAATGAAAGATGAAAGTCTCAATAACAACGTAGCATGTATAAAAATTTTCAATTCGTACTCAAAATTGATAAAATATATAAAAAACTTTCATTTTTTCCTCTCCCCCTGCGATAGACACTGGCGCCATGGTTCGGCAACTGTTACGTCACAAGTTGCCGAGAAGTGCGAAGGAGTTTCGAATTCGTGACGTCACGCTTTGGATGCCCGGTTAGTTGTCAGTTGGGCATCGCAATGGACTATGTATATGAAACAAGACCGGTAGTGACGACTGCGATTTTAATAACAGTGACAGCGATATATAAGGGCCGTTAGCAGAATTAAATGCTACTGCAACTTCTGCGATATACAGCCCTATGCATTAAACCGTGTGCATATTAGGGCGGCGTGTACCTTACACAGCAGATAGGTTTACCTCCTCATTCCTTCGGCTTTTAACGAGTGCTGTTGCGGTCGTTGTTCTTGAAGAACGCCAGAGCCGTTTAGAGTTGTAAGAGCATCTAGTTGCACCTTATACGTGATCTAGTTTCGGCGAATTTCTTGTCTGAATTGATACTGAATTTTAAACGGCGGATGAGTAGACAAAGCAAGACGCTTCAAAATGAGCACACAATGCTGTTTGGAGTTGGATACCAGTTCCCCGGCTGTCAAAAACTAATCCATTGTTTTTTAAACGATTCTGATTCTGGAAATCTATGAAACGTGAAATTTCTATCCGACTGTCTATTTACACATCCAAACAGAGAACAAATTGAAGGCATTCCGACATAAAACAGGTTAGCAAAATCTTACGATATGTAGAATCGTTCTAAGCGATTAGAATCTCGGCGACGAAATTCCCCAAGGTCCTCGCGGCAGGAAATGACAGCTTTTTCCGCCGTGTTCTGTGGAGAAGGAATGGAAGATCACACGCAAATTTTCAATTTTCCGAGGCATTTTTCTTAATAAAATATTAGGAAAAATCGAAAAATTTTGAATGATAAATACTCTATTAACCTGGATTAATGTTATGATGCAACAAAAATAAAGTTGATTTTTTCCGTGGAGTTTACCTTTAAACCGTGATTCATCGGAAAAAGTCATTTTTAGCCACTCTGTTGGTGTCCATTTGGGGTACTGGCGTGCAAATGTCAGTCTTTGTCGTCTGTTAACAGCCGTCTGCTGTGAAGCCCCGGCCCCCGGGGGCCCAGCAACATTCGCTGAACTGTCGTTGAGGATACAAAATTTGTAGCCGTTTGGTTTATCTGGGAGGTCAGCTGGTCCACGGTTGCACGACTGTTGGCTTGCACGCATCTCCGTAGCCATCGTTCACCTCTGTGATCTATGGCCCGTGGTGCCCAACACAAGGCACGTCGCTGATTTTGGGTATTGCCATTCCTCTATGCACGGTACACTTTCATCACGGCTGCACGCGAACAGTTCACAAAACTTGCCGTTTCGGAAATACTGCCGCCCTTGTCTCGGAAAGCGATGATCATTCCTTTTGGAGGTCAGATAAATCGTTACGTTTCGCCAATACTTCAAGAATTGCAATGTTTTCTGCTTCCCTCTGATATCCTTCCTATACCTCCCAACCTCAGATACTGGTATGTACCTCCTGGACGTAACCATTTTCCGCTGTCTTTGAACGTAGGGGGTGATCATATTATTGTGACTGGATTGTGTAGTTTATTATATTAAAGTTTTCTTTTCTTTGTTTCTTTATTCATGTCAGCAAACATAAATTCCAAGCGATCATTTTTACTGTCTACCTTGTTCAAAAAAACTATGGCTTTTATTCATTTTTATAACCTCGATTGTTTTTTTTTATCGGTCGTATAAATCGGGAAGCCAGTTTGAAAAGTGGGCTGTAACGACAATAGGATAGATTTTGAAACGTTATAAAATATAAACTGGGCATAGTGTAGGTAAGGTAAGGGTTTACTAATGCGCCAGTTTAATCGGTTTTTATTTTACTGTCTTCCTTTTTATGGTATTTTATTTTTAAAATTCAATTTACTTTGAGCTGAATGGGATTTTTGCCAGCGATAAAAAATCGTGATGTCTTTGTTTGCTTTGTTTAATGAGGACGTTTTGCGATTGTTCCGTGAAGCAGCATCAACAATGACTGCGAGGGAATAGAGTGTATCTTTTACAACACCACCTAGACAGAAGGCCTGATAACGGAAAGGTCAAACATTGTTACATCAAGGAATTAAATAAAGAGGAAATGAAAGCGATGACCCGAGGTTAGCTTCCGGAAATGCAATGTTTGCGGACAAACTCGGCAGCCAAACCGTATGTTGTAAGCTGCTGACGGGCTGAAACTTTGTTAGTCTTCGTTAAGTTAAGTTGTATTAAACTTAAAATATAATAGAGCTAAACAGTAACAGCCCTAAAATATGAATAATCCATTTGCTGGAAGAAAAATGGTTTCGATTTTACGAAAATCGAAACTCAATGTTCCTCCTACGAGAAACGAAAATTTTAAACGATGATTGTTATTAATTATATTAAATAGGTTTTTCATTGAAACGTTAACAAAAGTCGATACGCACGTAGTCAATAAATCAGAGGCAGAGTTATCTAAAATACAATATTTTACCAGCGTGCAAAAACCTTGATTGTCCGTTTTCTATCCCAAGATGCTTTGCGCTTTGCGAAGTCAAGCTCGACGAACAAGTGTATGCCACTAAACAATGGCTTTCACTTCCTCTTGATTTAATTCCTTGGTTACATCATCACTAGTCGACTATTGTTAATCCAATTTTTTCCAATAATAAGCCCTAAATTTGGTCGACTAGTGATGATGTAACAATGCATGACGTTTCCGCTATCAGGCCTTCTGTCTATGTGGTGTTGATCTTTTATCTATATACGAGACCTGTCCGGATTGAAAATACAAAAAAAATACGGTTCGAACTCTTAATAATGTTTAGTCACCTTCAAAATAAGCACCGTCTGCAGCAACGCATTTAGCCTAGCGTTGCTGCCATTGGTCGAAACAAGTACGGAATGCCTCCATTGGGATGGCCAAAAGCTTCGAGTCGCTAAGTTGTCATCTCCACATCCAGAAATCTCCGTCCTTTGAGGCGAGAGGATCTTCGCAGTAATTGTGAACCCCTTCTGCGCATGCCTGACGGATTTTAAAACATCGCCTCATCATGTCAGGGACTCCTCGTCTCCTGCACAGAAGCGGCTAGCGACAGGGTAGAACATGACGTCATGGCAAGTTCCTCTAACCGACCGAGGGGAAACCAACTGCCCCCTGTAACCAAATAGGTTGGGGTATATATCAATTATTTACCCCCGGAGGGGGACGTCGTAGACAGAACGCCGAAGGCGTTCGAGTAACGGAAAACAGTGACCAATGAGCCTCATTGAATGAGGCCCGCAGGGCCGACGTAAGGCGCGAAGCGCCGAGAGTGGTAAAAGTTTGTTAAATTTAAACACGGTTAGAGGAATCAATAAGACGACAACCTCTTGTCCACGGTTAGAGGAATCCTTTCCAGTTGTGGACAAGAGGTTGTCGTCTTATTGATTATGTCGTTATCCACAGTAATTGAAGAATTCTCACGGTTAGAGGAACTTGCCATGACGTCATGTTCTACCGTGTCGCTAGCCGCTTCTGTGCAGGAGACGAAGAGTCCCTGACATGATGAGGCGATGTTTTAAAATCCGTCAGGCATGCGCAGAAGGGGTTCACAATTACTGCGAAGATCCTTTCGCCCTTTGAGCGCTTTTTTGATCTTCGGAAATGCTTGTTTTAGCAATTCATAACACTCTGTTGCTGTTTTACCGACTTTAAAACAAAGTTTGTTGCAATGTCGTTGCTCAATGTTTTCTGTCATTTTCACCACGCGTTGAGAAAAGAAAAACGTTCTGCTTTAGCGTGTTACAACAATTGCACGCGGCACTCTTAACAGTTGCAAATTTCATTACGTCATCAGCAGAAATGTCGTCACACCATTCGGCTCCGGCACTGAAAAGTCACCTGACCAAAATAGGTCTATTAACAATTCAATCTTCATTGTTTCCAACAAAGGAAAAAACACTTATTGTTAAAATACAAGATGGAAACAATAAAAGTTACATTGTTAATAGACCTATCTTGGTCAGGTGACTTTTCAGTGCCGGAGCCTGGCTTTCTCGTTAGCCTCGATCCGGATAGAAAAAAGATGCAGCGAGTTTTACTTTTTTGTAGCCTCAATCCGGATACTTTTCGGAGAGGCCTCGTATATAAAATAACATGTCCTGACTGATTGATTCATCATCGCCGAGCCGAAACCGCTGAAGCTAATTACATGAAATTTTGACAGTAGGTTTATTTTATGATTGAAGCAGCCACCAAGAATGGATTTTATTTTTTCTTTCTTCCTTTCCATTGCATTTTATTCTAAAAATTCAATTTACCTGAAACTTAATGGGATTTTTGCCAGCTTTAAAACGAGACTAACAAGAAAGACAGGCTCCGGCACTGAAAAGTCACCTGACCAAGATAGGTCTATTAACAATGTAACTTTAATTGTTTCTATTATATATTAACAATCGGTGTTTTTTCGTTTGTTGGAAACAATGAAGGTTGGATTGTTGCTAGACCTATTTTGATCATGTGACTTTTCAGTGCCGGATCCTGTATTTCTCGTTAGCCTCGCTTAAAAAATTGTGACGTCGTTGTTTGCTTTGTTTAATGAGGATTTTTGCGATTGTTCAGTGAAGCAGCATCAACAATGACTTCAAGACTTTCGCACGGGAATACAGTGTATTTTTTTCATTATTATGTGATGTTGGAATATTTTCCCATCAGATTATTTAATTTACCTCAAGCGACTCTTTGCCATGATTTTCCTTTGGTCGGCCGACTTATCAATTAATTTTCTTGTTTTGCCCCAACTTTGTCATAATATTCTTAATTCTAATGATCTTTCATTTATCAATTCACTTTATTATTATAGTTTAGCCCGTGTGCGTCATTATCACCATAAGATGTTTTAATTTTCATATCTTAATTAATTAATTTCCTAATTATTTTTTTATGAATGAATTTTGATGGGGTTTGGTCCTAAATGTTTTCCCTAATTTTGAATAATTTTTCATGGCATTGTGTAGAGTTTGGTTGAGTAGATTTTCTTTTCTCCTTATCCTTTTTGTAATAAAACTGGATTCTTGACTTATTGTTTTACATTTGGAACTTTGTACATTTGTTTAACTTTGAGTAGAATATGGATAAACAGACATTGATTGTTTTTTTTATATATTCTTTTTGGTTAGCTGACTACATAGTTATATATATATATATATATATATATAGTGTAACGTGCTAGTAAAGGCGAATTGCGTTTACCCGCACGTACAGCCAACGCTTCAAAAACAAAGCGTAAAAGACTAAAAAACCCTCCCCTTGACTAAAAGAAAAAACAGTAACCAGTACCCAGGGTAACCGCGGAGATAAATTAATAACACTTACTTGAAGGAGCCAAAAGAGGTCCCACAAATAAGGTTGAGTTTGAGAGACACCTAGGAGAAAAAACCTACACTGCGAAATAACCCCCAATAAATACTTGAATGACTAACCCCCACTCAAAACAACCCCAAAGCTAAGAATAAGAAAATCAAAAAGTAGAAAAAGCGAATTCCAAATAAATATTTTCCTTTATTACAGTAGACGAACATAGATAAAATAGAATAAAGAAAAACTGAAAATGGTCTCAGAGGAGAAGCGGGGTGAACAAACTCTCGCAATAGTCAAAGGTGCTGGAGCGACGAGCCAACCGAGGGCGTAACAATCAAAGACCGATCGAAGGCGAGGGCAGAACGGACTAGTCGAGTGGAAGAAGTCGATTCGCACAAGGCTCGGAGGAGTGGTGGAAGTCCGGAAAGGTCATGAAGAAACGCCCACACTGTAAACAAGCGAGACCATCAAAAGAAAACATCATAGGAAAATACAAACTGGAAATAAAAAAAAATCATTTTCTTCCTCTTTTTTTTTAAAACATAAAAAATTAGAAATAGTGGGAAAAAAAAATTAACAATCCCAAAAAGTAAAAAAAAAGGGATACAAGAAAGCTTAGGAAAAAAAAATTTAAACAATAAACCCGGGACCTCCTCCGAACGGAACCTAAGAACGAGATACAAAATATAACTAGAATAGAGACGACAGAAACAATAACAGATGGTAACGGAAAAATGAAGGGCAAAGACGGACAAACAGGTTCTTACGAATAACGAAGGGCGGGAGAAGGACAGACGTTGGCGACAACATGGACAAGGTCCTGGAAAAAGAAAACAAAAATAATTATAAAGAAAATTGTTTAAAACAAAAGTATCATTTCCAATGATCAGGAAGAACAGATTATAATAATAAAATCAGGAAAAGGATAAAAAAAACAAAAATAAAATGAAACTATGACTCGGTGAGATTGTTGAGAGAGTCCATCATATCGAACGAAACAAAAGTGACATTGCTACAATAAAAAAAATTTGCGTGACATTTCACAAAGTCGATTTAAAAGACGATAAATCGGGACATAAGTGGATTATCCGTAACAAGAGAAGGTCCACTCTGGAAACATCTGAAGAAAAGCACAAATTCAAAGATCGCTGGGGCGAAAACTTATCTTAAAAGGACGTGATCGCAACTGGAACCGTTCGACGATAAGTTAGTGGACGCTCTCACGAAGACGTAATGCTTGAACCACTTCAATTACGCAAAAGGGAAGAACCGGGAAGGAAGCTGTGATGAACGTCATGGTCCTGAGATGCGACTGGGCGAGATCCAATGTAGAAATCAAACACGGGCTACCCGTTCATGAGTTAAAGTAAAGGTCGTTGGTGTCCTAAGTTAGTAAGTTTGTTTTCCAAAGGAAAGCCATCTCCTGTCTCAAGAGAAGGCTGAGGAGCTGATGTTACTTCTCTTGCTGGTTTGCTATTTATGTCTGATATTATTTTCAAGACCGAGAAATTACAAAAATCAGAAGAAAATTTAAATATCGCGGGCGCGCGACACGACATCCGAGTTCAAGGAAAAGAAGACAGCTAGTCGAATACAACGGAACGTTTGAACAATGAAAAACTAAGCGAATAGAGGGCACGCACGCGTAACTAACAATAACATTGGTAAGAAACCAACGTAAAAGTATTGTAGTAAAAAAAAAATCATTTTTTAGTTTACAAAGCAAATTAAAAAGAATTGGATAATTATACTTCTTTTAACAATAAATAATACATCCAATAACTATAGCCAAAGGCGAAAATCTTCGTCTATCCTTTGTCAAAGGGAGAAAACCCGAAAACCAAATTTCCTTATAACTTAAAGGAAATTGTTAAGCGAAAAAAAAAATCTAATTGCAGACTGGAAAATCAAAGAGAGGGACGCATCTAAAGTTTATTAATATATAACGGAAAAAGTTTCATCGGATAACGAACCAGACGAGTCAAAAAAATGACGCGACGAAGAACGAGCCAAAACTAGATGCTTAAAATAATTGACTCAACGGGGAATTAACTATCCATTTGTCCGTCAAGCGCAAAAATATTCATCACGGAATAAACAAGCGATGACACGAAATAGCGATAATAATAACTCAACACACGAGAAATCGCGATCTCGGTCAATAAATAAATAAATCCCACTGAAAAAAAAAATTATTTAGCGCGAGGACAAAATCAAATAGAACGAATAACTCCCCAAATGAGATATCATTAACCCAAGAACAACGCGAACAGAGCGCGTCATGTGTACCCTTTAATATATAAAAAGGAGGGGGAACACTGTAACCTCCGTAATAATAATTAATTAAGCATCTAATAAACAAAGCTCACGTTCGAGACAACCGATGAGCACCCCAGTTTTGGGAAAAGCTACTCGCGACAGAAACCAGGAATAACGGTAAAGTGGAAAGCTAGAAAGATACAACACGGGAGGGGAGTGTTTAAGACACACTTTACTTGAGTGATAAAAAGGAACCCAACAAGCAGAGATCCAGAAATTAATAGTAGAAGTGACTCCAAAAATTCTTATAAAAAGGCTACTAAAACCTAAATAAAAAAAAAATAACGGCACGTTACAATAGGTACATAGAGTTATTTACGTAGGTAAATACGTTGGAATCCCTCTTTTGCTTGTTTATTTTTTACATAGAAGTGTTTCTGTGAAATTAATTTTGATCATAAATATTTAGTTGATATTTTGATCATAAGACAATTAGTTTTCTATAATGTTGATAACTTAGTAATTTTTTTAATGTGGCTAACAATATAATTTTAATCTTTCTTTGTTGAGGAAAATTTTATTGATGTTCTACTATTTACATACTCACGCTGTTGGAAGTGACTTCTCATTGTCACTACGTGCTAGCCGTGTGCCTTCAGATTGTTGCCCCAAAAGTATCAATTCTTTTACATGAAATTTTTTCCTCACTTCCGTTCTGCTACCCTGCCACGCTGCAACCATAAGAAGAGTTCCTTGAGTGTAAGTAGTGAGTGGTGTCTCCTGGGGGAGGTCTTTCTTCCTTTAAAAAAACATCGACTTTTACCATCATCAAAAAATTTCCTCGTGGACGATGTTTTTGCTGGCGCGCCGGGTTCATTGGAGGTCATTCCATGCTCGTTTTCCGACCACAGTGCCATCTGGTGGTCATGGAGCCCTCCAATCCCAGCTCCCACTGCAGGTACTGCTTTAAACAACTGGTTCCTGAACGTTTCTCTGCTTGACATCGATGAATCCAAGGGAATGTTCGTTCAATTTGTGGAAAGACATCTCTACAACCTGCCTCCGTCGCTGGCTTCGTGGCTTGCCATTAAAATCAAGCTTCGTTGTTTCTTCAGAAAGATTGGGTTGGATGCTGCCAGACGCAAACGGCGCTATCTCCTCATGCTACAAGAAATCCTGCGTCTCCTCCGGCTGTTCCATCCGAAAGGGGGAGTATTGCTGATGACATCCGTCAGGTGATGAGCAGGATCAACGCTCTAAAGATCCCCAAGGCCGCCGGCGCAGCTCTCAGGGCCAAATTGTCCTGGGCGTCTCACGTCAGGCATATGTCATCAGCTGTGTTCGCCGAGGAGAGGCGCCATGCAACAAGAAAAGATGTCATCGCTTGGTGATGGAAGTTGGGACCGTGGAATCTGACTCTTGCATCTTGTCCGCCTCCCACTCCCATTTTTCTTTCCATCCGACGCCACGAGGCATTGGATCGAGGCACTAAGATCTTTCACTGCAGACGCTGACCTGTCTATCACCTGTCCCTTTTCCGAAGATGAAGTTAAGAAGTTTCTGTCGGCGGATGGCCGTCGCCAGTCCAGCCCTGGATTAGATGGCATTCCGTATTCCTTTTTTAGTGCGACCTGGAAACTTTTTGAGCCTTTCCTGGTGCAAGTGCTTAATTCAATTCTCAAGGACCTTTCCTCTATTAAGTCGGACTTCACTGTAGGGAGGATTATCTTGCTCCCCAAAGTGCCGGATCCTGAACTTGTCACCCAGTGGAGGCCTATTACTCTTCTTAACACAGACTATAAGATCTTCACTGGAGTGCTTCAACAACGCCTTAAATGTTTTGCCGACATCAAGTCGGCTGCATCATAAGGTCGGCTTAAGGTCTTCACGATTCGCAGCTGCATCATAAGCATCAAGTCGTTAGCCTATGCGAATGACGTGGTGCTTTTTGCGTCCGACGCATATTCCTTGAGCATCTACAAAGAAACATTTAATCGCTTTAGTACGTCGACGGGGAGCATTATCAACCTCGTGAAGTCTAAAGAAATTGCCATTGGGAATTGGACCAGAGATTATCTTAATATTTCCCAATATCATTGTGTGACAGTGCTGGGCTACGTGTTCTCCTTCAAACCGAATATGGACCTTTATATACTGGTGTCATGTGGATTTTGCAGAGTTAACTTACAAGAGATGGGAACGAGTAAAGTTTTTTTTTTTAATAAAGATTTTATTGAAAATTATTTTAGGTTCAAATTTCAATAGGTGGCGCTGCCACTCAATGGCGTTGAAAATAACGTAAATAAAGAAAACTATTATGCAGTGGAAGAATAAACTAAAAAGCTAGATGAAAGTCAAAGTTCTCCTTTACTTCAAGAAGTAGCTTGATTGAACCCATGAATTGATATGCGCTCGCAAACGAACAATACTTTAGTCGAAGTGCGGCGTCGGGAAAAAGTTTTCATGTGACTCAGGCTAAATCTGTTTAAAATCGTCAAGTCCGGGAAGACACAGTTGAGGTGAAGATTTCCAAATGAAAAGCGAAGTAGGAAATGAAGTACTGCCGAATGACGAGGCCGCAGTTAACTCGCCGAGACGACAGTAGACTATTGTTGCTCAAGGAAGTGGGAGGTTGAGATCAATGCAAAAAGGCTCTGGATGCGATGATGTGAAGAGTACCCGACGAATGACGAGGCAGGAGTTAACTCGCCGAGACGTCCAGGTGAACTATTGTAAGATATGGATGCTGGAAGACAAATGACTTAAAACGACGACTAGATGCACGAGAGCTACTCGACGAATCGCAGCCACGAATTATACGACGTGCAGATGAGGATTGCCAGAATAAGTACGCTCCTCGGTAAACACTAAACACAAATAACGTAACACATCAGACTCACAGCATACCAAATACTATCACTAAATAACACTGCTCACATGAAACTCCTGAAGCAAAAATAACACCCTCCTCCGTAGACATCAGTTTATACGGGATTCAAAAACACCTTTGCCGAGCAAAAAATAACACACACTTAAGTAGACATTCATTTATACGGAATTCAACCACACCTTTGCCAACATAAGCAAACGAAGAACGGCGCACAAAATATTACTGCCACAATACAGTAAAAGCAAAAATGACGTAGCCTTCGTCGCTCGAAGAGAAATGGCGATGAAAGCAGTTGATCACGTGGACACACCACTGGCACTGAAATTCACATACGGAAGGAAAACAGGGTAAATAATGATAAGCAGTGAAACAGCGCTTATACAGTAGAAATGTCAAAACGTCGTTTCTGCACCACCATCTACACCTCTCCAAGCTCGTAGGCGTAGAATCACGTAGATTGCAATAACGGCATTCGCACGTGTTGAGAAAGCTCCGACGAACTCAGAATCTGTTGAGTTAATAAATATCTCTTTTATCTTGCTGCGACCTTTCTTAG
>JAHWFO010106269.1:0-33497 GCA_023313115.1 Rhysida immarginata
TTCAGCATAAAAATAACTTCTATTTTTATGCTCAAATGGTATTATTGACAAGTGAGAGCTTATTTGCAAAGCAGCAACTAGTATTATACATTGTAAAAGTTTGCAAAAAGGAAAAAAAAAAATTATCATTTTTTTGCGTTTCCTCCTCTTTAAGTATGACTAATATAAATTGAAACAAAAGAAAATTTTGAGCTCAGTTCAAATTTCGGTTATTTCCATATAAGCTTTTAATATAAAATTAAATTTAGGTAAAATTTTAACCTTTAATTAAATTTAAATTTCCTAGTGATGCAATCCTAGATGGAATTTGAAGGGTTTTAATGCTGTATCAGTTTTTTCCCCCCTTTCCTATTGTTTGATAATAAATAATATGAAAGCAAAGTATATTACTTGCAGCTTTTCACTACCTGTTAATGAAAATGCAATATTAACAAAAATTCAATAAATAGTCAGTGGGTGTCACATGGATTTTGTGGAAACGAAGCACCAAAGTGTTGTAATGGTTCAGGGTATGCATAAGTGCATAGGTTTTTGTTATTTTTGCTGTTCTTAGTTTAAAGGTAAACTCCACACCCAAAACAACTTTGTTTAAAATGAGAGATGAAAATCTCAATAACAATGTAGCATGTATAAAAATTTTCAATTCGTACTCAAAATTGATAAAATATATTAAAAAACTTTCATTTTTTCCCTATCCCTGCGATAGACACTGACGCCACGGTTCGGCAACTGCTACGTCACAAGTTGTCTAGAAGTGTGAAGGAGTTTTGAATTCGTGACTTCACACATTGGATGCTATCGGTTAATTGTCTCTTGGGCATTGCAATGGACTATGAAATTGAAACAAGACTGGTAGTCATGACTGTTATTTTGATAATAGTGACAGCTATATGTAAGGGCCATTAGCAGAATTAAACCGTGAAACTGGATCTTCTACTTGCCACGTCAATGTGTGCAGATTAGGACAGCGTGTGCCTTATACAGTAGATAGGATTACCTCATCATTTCTTCGGCATTTAACGAGTGCTGTTGCGGTCGTTTTTCTTGAAGAACGCCAGTCCCATTTATCTAGTTCCACCTTATACGTGATCTAGTTTCAGTGAATTTCTTGTTTGAATTGATACTGAATTTAAAACGGCGGATGCATAGACAAAGCAAGATGCTTCAAAATGAGCACACTTTTGGAGTTGGATACAATTCCCTCGCTGTCAAAAACTAATCCACTGTTTTTTAATCGATTCTGATTCTGGAAATCTATGAAACGTGAAATTTCTATCCTACTGTCTATTTACACATCTAAACAGAGAACAAATTGAAGGCATTCCGACATAAAACAGGTTAGCAAAATCTTACGATATGTAGAATCGTTCTAAGCGACTAGAATCTTGGCGACGAAATTCCCCGAGGTTCTCGTGGCAGGAAATGACAGTTTGTTCGTCCGTGTTCTGTGGAGAAAGAATGGAAGATCCCACGCAAATTTTCAATTTTCCGAGGCATTTTTCTTAATAAAATATTAGGAAAAATCAAAAAATTTTGCATGATAAATACTCTATTAACCTATATTAATGTTATGATGCAAAAATAATAAAGTCGATTTTTTTCGTGTAGTTTACCTTTTAGATAATTGAAAATTATATTGTTATTGTTGTTTTTATATTAAAGGTTATCCTTATCATTTTAAAAGAGCGTATTTAATTAATTTTGTTGTCGTAGCGATCGTTGTTGCATTGTTATTGCAACACAACAGAGATTGCGATTGCTGCTGGCATTGTTTTTTCAGCAAGAATTCTGAGAAAATGATGCTACTCTCCCAGCAGCTGATTGTTGCCTTGCTGATTTTTTTTTATTATTATTCGTTTTTTGGGGTGTAGACGAAAAAGGCTGTGGTGATGTTTGTTGACATGAGCTATGTTTGAATGCATCTGTAACCCTAATGTTGGTGCTACCGACAATAACCACATGTTAAGCAGCATAATGTGTGAAATATCTGGAATTAATATAAATCAGTTTGTTATCATAAATTAATTTGTTATTGGAAGTTTTAAGTTTAAATTTTACTTGGTGAACGTAAATTACTTTGGATTTTGTATGTTTACACCGTCTATGAACCTCAGCGAAAGTTCGAACATGCTGCAGTGACCGATGAATGTTCCTGCTTTTGCAGGAAAGCTGAATAATACTGCCCATGTAAGCTGACAGCTGATGGTTAGTGACTGTTTGATTATTGTTTTCAAGCACGGATGTTTGGCCTCGACATTGAGTTCCTTTTGCCTTGCTCTCTTATTATTTGAAATAGACAGAATTGTTCAACGGAGCATATTTTAACTGACTGTATGCCTATAAATCTCATACCTCGACATATTTTTGACTATGTGCAGTTTGTGCTAGAAATAATAAAAGCCCTGAACTGATATTAATAGGAATATTTAATGGCTAAATGGGCTTTCGCTGAACCACAACTTCAGTGAAGTTAAGCAGCATCAGGTACGGCTAGTCACTAGATGGGCAACCATAACTAACACACGAAGATCATCTCACCGGCTGCTGCGACCACCATACAAAAGTCATTAGTCCAGGTTCATTCAGGGACCCAACGTGCCGGACTCTGGCCATACAGGCCCTGGATGGACATATTGGATTACATTAAATAAAAAAAAAAGTCTTGGTAACATTAAGTTTGCATGCGTTGCTTCTTAAGGTGTACCTCGTTTTGGAGGCTCCCGAGGAAACAGCAGTTTAACTTGTACGAACGAGGAACAGCAAAGGTGACAATATGGTGGTTAGTGAGCCCCCTTAGCCTAAACACTGTGATAGAGGCAGAATGCATGAGGAATAACACTGCAACATTCTCATTATATACAGGTGCTCCAGTTAAGCAAGCCCAGCAACTGTCCAAAGTAGCATACACAGAGAGGGTTTATAATGTCTCCCCTTAAAGACTGTGATTAAGCAAAAAGCAAAGGGGCACACATTTTTTGGATAATGTTGGTAATGATAATTGAGCGGTATATGTTCTCTGTACAGATGCTGCTTTGACAGGTTACTACCGTGGTCACAGTTGCCCTGCACCGTAGCGAGTGGAAATTTCTGCCTATGGCATAACGGCATGCAGGTGGAGCAGAACCCGAGGCTACACCTTAAGGCTTGATGTTGATTTCCCAACAACGGGCATGACTTGGTAAAACTGATACAGTTAATATTAATTTGTTGCACAGTAAGAGTAACCTAAGCAAATTGCATATACATTAAGTGTGAGAGGGGGTCCCTCCAGATGTTATGTAAGACACTGCCTTGAATATACGGTGTAATCATACTGTGTTCGATGTTAAGGTAGCAGTGTGAACATATAATACTACTTATTGCAGTTAATAGGGTTGTTGAATTGTTTTTACGTCTGTGTCAGTGTTTATCCCTCTTATCAAGTCCTGAACCACTGACGAGTGATCCCCTTCGCATGAAATTTGTTGCACTTAATCGTTAGCATCTATAGGTATGGGACGGAGCATGTCACAACATAAATGAAAATGATATCCAGATAATTATTAAAAGTTTTTTTATACATTAAAAGATATACTCATATAGGTGGTATGCATGTGACGTCACGCATGACGTGCTTTCCGCAAAACTCTGCCCATCTGCCATAGTTGAGACCATTATAGCTTTATACTGTGGTTGAGAATTTTGGTTAATTTAACATGCAGAGAATGTACATACAAAACCAATTTTCTTTACAAAAACACAGTAGAGGCTCAATTAACAGATTTTTTTTTAAATAAGCTCTTTTTTTCTACTTTTTTAAATTTTTTAAAAAGAATTGTAATTGTAAGCTTTTATTTTCTCCTTCTATCATCCGATTTATTTTCTTTTTTTAATTTTGCTTTACCTTGCTTAATTTTTTTATTTTTATTTTCAAATTTTGTTTCAGAATTTTTAAATATCATTTTTTTGCATATTTTTTTATGCTCTTAGGTTTTACTGAGATAGATAAAAAAATTTTTTTATTGTTTCCAAAAAATTACTAAAAAATTAATTATTCAAATATGGTACATTGATTCATTTCCGGTGAGAGTACAAAAATTTTCAAAATTTGAGTTCTTAGAAAGGATTAAAGCTGATTTTTATTTAATTTTGCATGCTGGGGGTAGGGAATGGGTCACTTATAGTATGCATTTTTCTTCATTTTTACGTATTTGTTGAAAAAGCATGGGTTAAAAATAGATTGCAAATCCAATACCAAAAAGAATACCATAAAAATATATTTAAAAAACAATTTTTACGCATACACTTTAAAAAGTGCACTGAAAAGTAAAAAATAATTTTGGTACCTCTCATTAAAATAGGAATTCATCATATTAAAAAAAGGCAGCGGGCATATAATATTAAAATTTAAAATGAAAAAATTACGCTCTGTCACATATTTACTTTTTATAATTTTATTAATTCCTATTTTAATGAGAGGCATCAAAAATTATTTTTTTACTTTGTAATGCACATTTTAAAATAAAAATGCATGCTTAAAAATGTTTTTTTTTTTTAAATTTTTTCATTTGTTTGGTCTCAATCATCGAGCATAGTCCTTCTATTTCTATGCTCGAAGATCTCAACTTGGTCTCAATCATGGCGGCAAAAGGAGTTCCCTTGCTGTGTGACGTCATCAAGCATACCATCTATAGATGGCATTATTGTAATTACATTGTTCTACAAAAAAAAAAAAATGAAAAATTTATTTTTCTGGGGGTAAGACTAGTGATTCTTATGTAAATAAGCTCCCTAAATTCAAATCTGTAATTACTTTTTCTCTGTCAGGTACAGTTTATAAGTTATACATAATTCAAGAACATTCCAAGAACATTATGTCTTGAAGGAACCTTTCACCGTGTTCGTCGGAAACATCACTACAGCTCTGAGGAAAATAGTGTAGATGAGAATCTAGAAAATGCACTTTTAAAGACATTTTGCATCTTAAATCCCTATATGCATTTAACATTTCTTGAACCAATTCATCATAGTTTTTAGCTCTTTTTCTTGCCGGAAAGTTTTGAGTGACATTCTTGAAACAGGACCATGCTTTTGTTTTCTTTTGGTGCAAGGCATTCTTCAAAATCTAGTCTTTTTGAAATTTTCTAATTTGGGGGCCTGCAAACACGCCTTCCTGTAGTTTAATCACTCATACTTAACCCTTGTATAACTAAAAAACTGTGCCTGATAGCGAATTTCTGATTTCAGATTTGAATTTTATCACATGAAAATATTTCGGAAACACATATTTGCATATTGAGAAAATTGACCCTTGTTGAACAGTGTTATTAAATCAAAATTTAAAACGCAGGATGTCTGGCAGAGTTACTATCACATACCTGCCAACTCTCCCGCTTTTGGCGGGAGACTCCCTATTTTTAGACCGATCTCCTGCCTTCCCGATTTAAGAAAACAATCTCCCGATTTTTAATTTGGTAAATAAATTAGTTTAAAATTCTCGTATTCTGTGACTGTGTTCCACAATTTCCATGATCATAATGCCAAGAACAAAACTTGTGAACATGCTAAAATTTTTCTTACAGTTGTTGAATACTTGGTTAGCAAAAATAGCGCCTTTCTGGTGTTGCCAACTCAAAAAATTTTTTGTTAAAACCGCTGAAACAGCTAAAAATCCATTAAATGTGTGTGAGGCTATTATGAAAGTAGAAAATGAATGCGAGGCTGTCAACTTAGCGGGAAATTTCCGAAAAATATCAATCTTTGACTCAAGTATGCAATTGACATGTCAGTGAATGCTAATAGTTTGTTTTGTTATTTTTTTAAGTTATCTTTGTTAGTCATTACTTTATCATTTGTGATAACAATAAAAAAAAATGTTTCCCCTAAACTTCCGGTTAGCCTATTTTAATTCAACCCATTTCCGGTTAGCTTACTTCCGATTTGGTAGGCCTCCCGATTTTTCACTTTTCAATGTTGGCAGCTATTCTACCAAAATTTGATTTTCTCGAATGTAATATTTAGAAAATGAAAAGGAGCTATCTTTCTTTCTCTCGTTTCTCATCATTTTCAATCGAATGATATATCGCACGCCATATATGCCTGGTGGGCTTTCATTGTATGCAACTTCTGTGAAGTTAAGCTACATCAGCATAGCTAGTCACTGAATGGGGACCATCAGTGATAGACAATCTTCACCCCCCTTGGCTGCTGCTGACCACCATACAGCAGTCGTGAATCCAGGTCCATCCAGGGACCCAACTCGTAGGCCTCTGGCCATATAGGTGCTGGATGGATGTATTGGATCCCAATTCTTAAATAAATAAAAAAAAAAAATATGTTGCCATAGTTCTAAAGACCAAGTGACTACCACCTCCACAACTCCGACCCCATTGGGCAAATTTGGCCCATACTTCATAGTAATGTAGATCTTGCCTAGCAGAATCTGCATACAGAATTTCACTCCTTTACATACTGTTACATATTGTGAGTTTTTGTGCATTCGTGTTAGACCTTTTTGAATTAATTTTTACGTATTTTCCCTACTTTAAGCCTTTATAGATTTTGCCACCTATTTAAAACAGTGTTTTCCCTCTGGCCTTTGTTGCCTTGTTCTCATCTCATATGGCGTGCGCCCTGCTCCTCGCATCCTAAGTGTTTTGTGTACACATGTGGTAATTTTTTCCTGCTTGATCTTGGTGTGCAATGAGGCAGGGTTTAGTCGGCGGCCCAGCCAGCTACTTGGTGTATAGCAAATCGTGCCAGTTGGGCGCCGACTCAGCCTCGCCGCTTGTTAAACACGGAAATGGTTCCATAATTGTATCTGACCATTGCATCGTACTAATTGAGCTTGTCAGTTTTTTTTTTTTTTTACCAGGCATTGAGTTGTTCTGCCCCGACACATGCGATTAACTTTAATCATGCCTTCCAGCGAATCAGCCTCACCTTTTGTTTGTTGTTAACTTGCTTATGTTCACACCGTAAGCACCCGATCTCAGCGATGCTTCTGCCGTGGAAGTCATCCTGGACCCTGATCATGTTGGGACCAGCCGTCGATGTTTCGTTTTGTCTGGTGCTCTTTACCCTTCCTTGTCGTCATGATCGTCAACTGATCGCCATCGGTACCTGTGTCGTCCGTGCATCTTGTCCGAGGTGGCCTGTAAAAGTTTGGTTTAGGTTTAGCTTTACCTTGCTTTCTAATTAAACTTTTATTTATTTAATTATTTATTTAACCCTTTTTCTGCTCTTTTTCTCCCTTTTATTGTTAGAATTCGTTCTTTTTTTATGTTTTTTCCCTCCCTGGGTATTGCTTCCCTTCTCCTTGCTGCTGTTTTCTCCTTGTTTTTTCCCAGGTGCCTCAAACCACTTCCTCATGAAGCATTGTTCGTTCGTCTAGTGTCTTTGTTTTCATCTAGCGTCCTTCTCCTTTTTCGGACATTTTCCTGTTTGTCTTTCCTCATCCTCCGTGCCAGAATGTGTGTGTACTTTTATTCGCTGCTGCATGTGCTTCATATATCTATTGTTTCTACTAAAGAAATCTTTTGTATTTCATCTTTAATCGACCTTTTGTTTTTATTTCCAACTTAATCTCACCCATTTATTTTTATTTTTTATTTATTCATTTATACCTCATTAAAAAGGAGATTTATTTGGATTTAGTGACTTATTCTTTCTTGGGGTATTTCTTTAAGTAGTCTTTCAGTTATTTTTGGGGACATTAAAGCTTAATTGGGTTAGGTTTATCTCTTGGGGTTTTTGTGTATATAACAGCCCGCAACTATGGGGTTTTCCCCTTGCAATACATAAATACAAAGTAGACCATTTGGTCCCCTCTAACTCCCATCCGTGAAACTCCGACCCCAGTGGGATAATCAAAACCAAACTAATTAGTGAAGATGTACATGACCATAGTAAGCTACAAGGGTTATTCGTAAAGTAAGGTTCATTTTGCAATAAAAACAAAACTACAATATATATTTTCAAAATTTTTACTTTACCAGATTCTAAGTACCTTTAACTATTTTTCCACATAGTTTCCAAGTTTATTTAAGCACTTATCATAATGTTCAATGTACTTCCACATGATCACTTCATAGAAGCTGCCGCCGGTAAAGAAAATCATGCAGTTTTCACTTGTTCATCGTAACTAAAATGCAGGCTGCTGATGATTTCCTTTAGCTCCCGGAACAGGTAGTAGCCACTGGATGCAAGGTGCAGACTGTAAAGTGGATGGCCAAGTTGTTCAGATCTTTTGTTTGGGAACAACTTGACCACCCACCTTACAGTCTGGACCTCGCATCCAGTGCCTACCACCTGTTCAGAACCTAAAGGAGATCATCGACAGCCTGCATTTTAGCGACGATGAACAAGTGAAAACTGCGTGACTTTCTTCATTGGTGGCAGCTTCTATGAAGTGATCCTGCAGAAGTACATTGAACGCTATGACAAGTGAGTAAATAAACTTGGAAACTATGTGGAAAAATAGTTAAAGGTATATAGAATCTGGCAAAGGAAAAAAATTTGAATAAATATAGTAGTTTTGTTTTTATTGCAAAATGAACTTGACTTTACGTATATGCCGAATTTCAATCTTCTACCTCAAAAAAATCGAGAAATTATGAAAGAGACAAATAGACAAATGGACATTGTGAAGCTAATAACTAGCTCCATTCTTCCACTACTTAATAATATGATTGACGATTGTTTTGGTGATCTTCTGCCATTCCAATAGTTTAAAAGTAATGATGACTACAAGAAGAGATGTTTATAAAATATAAAATAAAAATAGAAATATTTTAAAATTAGATTTTCAGGTATTTTATAATTATAAAATACATGGTGTTCATAAAAGGTCTGACACATTTTATGTATGTATTAGCAAAAAACTAATAAAGATAAACAGAAACGGATTTCAATATATGAAACTGTAACTGAAAAAGTTTTATTGTGTTTCACAATTTCGCTGCTAGAGTGCGGGAACTATACATCCGGGTTATTAAAACAAAAGATGGCTACTCCACAAGAGAGAGCACGAACAGTGTATTGGTTTATTTCTTTGGACGAAAAATTTCCATGTTGTTGGATATGAAGAGATGGACCTATCTTTTGGCCCTCTCGATCACTCTACATTATGCCACTGGGCTTTTTCTTGTGGGGGGTTCGCGAAGGACCAGGTATTCAAGACAAAAGTTAGTACATTACGGATTTGAAATGCCGAATCACGGTTGCTATTACAGTGAAACCTCAAAATAGTGGGCATCAATGGGACCATGAATTGTCCGCTAAATAGAGGTGTCCTTTATTTAGAGGATAAACAAGACTTCCTGTCAAAGAAATGGGACTTGTTAAACTGTCCTGTAATTAGAGGTGTCTGCTATGGGAGGTTTCACTGTAACAAGGTGGATGTCGATATGTTCAAAAGAACACGGCAAGAAATTAATAACAGAAGAAACACCTCTTATCCACAAAATATTTTTACTGGACATGTATGTATTTCGAATCCTTTGGGTTCATTATTCAAAGTCAAAGCAAAAGGGTTCGAAATACGTATATGTTCAGTAAAAATATTTTGTGGATAAGGTGCTTCTTCTGTTATGTCGCTTTCCACAGTTATTCAACGTTTTTCATGGCAAGAAATTGATTATCGGCTGGATATCCTCCATGTAACCCAAAGAGCACACATTGGGATCTACTAATATGGTTTATTAAAACTTTTTCACTTACAGTTTCATATATTGAAATCTTTTTCTGTTTATCTTTATTAGTTTTTTGTTAATACACAGATAAAATGTCAGACCTTTTATGGAAAACCTGTACACTGTATCTGGTTATCCTATGTACAAGGTGATTATAATTAAAGTCCCTTTGTAAAAATGCTATAAAAAAACAACCATGAGTCCGAATGACTTCAAATTTGGACTGAGCATTCTTGAAGAAGGGGCATTTGATATGGATAAGAAAAAAATAGTTCCAAAATTTATCACTAGATGGCGCTAATACTATACTGTATAATAAAAAAAAATCATGTTTAACTTGTTTTAGTGTCAATTGCATTCTTTGACCAACTTTAATGTAAAAACATCATGCCATAAACAACTCATGCCAAAGCCGTCGTATTTCAATTCAAAATGTCACTTCTAGCTGAATCCGCTTCCGTTATGCCGCTTACAGCGCCATCTAGTGATAAATTTTGGAACTATTTTTTTCTTATCCCATATCAAATGCCCCTTCTTCAAGAATGCTCAGTCCAAATTTGAAGTCATTCGGACTCATGGTTGTTTTTTTATAGCATTTTTACAAAGGGACTTTAATTATAATCACCTTGTATTTTAATTTGTAAATTCTACTGTTCATATTTGTTTCTACTATCTTTGTTGCATCTGAATATTATTGGAGATTCACTGTTTATGTAAGCTGTGTTTAAATCTTTATTGTTTCATTTGTCTTAATAATTTATATGTATACACTGAACGACCAATTCATTAGAGACACCTCGCTAATAGCGTGTTGCACCTCCTTTAGCGGCAATAACTGCCTGAATACGTGCTGGCATGGATTCAACAAGGTGTTGAAACCGTTGCAGAGGAATAGCAGCCCAGGCGGGCATCACAACGTCCCGTAATTGGTGCAGGTTGGACTTTAGTGTGGGAAGGCGTCAGATGGTTCTCTTCACTTCATCCCATAAATGCTCGATCGGGTTGAGATCTGGCGACCGAACTGGCTACTGAAGCAGGTGGAAGTCCGCGTTATGTTCCTCGAACCAGTCCAAGACTGTTCGAGCATGATGACAGGGAGCATTGTCCTACTGAAACTGTCCGTCACCACCAGAGAACACAGTCATCATGAATGGGTGCACCTGATTGGCAACAATGTTCAGGTAGTGTGTCACATTCAGGGATGTGTTACGGATATCAGAGGATCCAGTGTGTCCCAAGAGAAGACACCCTAGACTAGCACTCCTCCTCCACCCGCATGTACGGTTGTCTGCTGACAGGATGGGTCCATGGCCTTGTGCTGTCTGCACCAGATGCGCAGTCTGCTGTCTATGATGAAGTAGGAACTGCGATTCGTCGGACCAGACGACCATCTTCCACTCATCCAGTGTCCAGTGTCAATGCCTGTGTGCTAATAGCAGGCGTGCTTTCCTATTTTGCGGTGATATTGACGGTACCTGTAATGGCCACCTGTTGTTAAACCCAGCTCGGTGCAAGGTGCACAGCACCGTGTGTTCCGAAATGGGTTGGGATGCTCCCTTATTGAACTGAGCTGCAATTTGTTGGGCTGTTCCTGTCCTGTTGCTGTGGATTATTCAAGTCAGTCGCCATTGGCCTCGTTCATCCCCACAGCCTTGTTTTGTCCAAAGTTGTTTGTTAGAGGTTTTTTTTTGGTATAACTGCCATTCACGGAATACCCTTGATTTTGTTGCATGGAAAAACCTGAGGAGGTTCGCATTTTTGCGAAATGCTCAGCTGCGCCCGTCAAGCTCCAATGATCATGCCTCATTCAAATTTGGTTAGATAGATTTACCCATATTCAGTCCGCTTCTGCTGCTGACTGCAACTTGTGATCCAATGCATCCCTTTTATACACCGCTTCAGCCTGTTTCATTGTTTACATGTCACTGGAAGGCTGATCCATTTTCCATAAGAGGTGTCTCTAATAAATTGGTCTTCGAGTGTATATATATGGATTTGTATATGCAGCCCAAGCTTTGAGCACAGTGTCATATTTGACAGAAATTTGCTTAATCTTGATTAATTTTATCATGATATTATCAACTGTTTTTGGATTATATCCATTTGGTCAGACAAAGTCTTATTATTTTTCACTCCTCTCTTCTTTGATCATTATGCAAAGGATAATTTGGAGCTCGATTAACATAATATTGAAAGATTATTTTGGGATTTCAGATGTTTGGAGTTAAGGTTTGTTCGGTTAGGTTCTGTTTGTTTCGGTTAGTTTAGGTGAGGTAAGGTTAGGTTAGATTAGGTTAGGTTAGGTTATCCAATCATTTGTTTCCCAAAATGCAGAAACCTTTTGATATTATTTTATGTGTAAAAAATTATGGTTTTACATGATGATCAAAAAGAGGTGCTTAAAATAATCAAAGATTTTGTACGAGAAAATGGATATAATCTAATAATGGTTGATTAAGAGAAATTTAAGTGAAATAATCTAATTCCATCACACATACAGAAAATTTAGACATCATTTTCGTACTGAGCCCTGTGTACCATCAATTAATAAAATGATTTGAAAATTTAAATTATAACATATTAGAAAATCAGTAATACTTGCAATAACATATTTACGTGCTTTAAAGATAATGGAACAAAATATGAAAAGAGTGGAATTTCCAAATGAAAATGCAAGATGCTTAATAATTTTTATTCAAGCGTGAACTTCATAACAACATATGGTCTGTATTAATATCATCTAAATTCCTATAAATATGATAATGGGTTTTCAGGTTTTGGCAATATTTTTATTACAACTGGACCTGCTTTAAATGTTTTAGAAATTGCCTCTCATGATCTTTAAATCTTAGAATAACTCCACAAAATCAGCATAAGTGAACAATGAGAAATTTACAAATTAAAAAGAAAAAATGGAGTTATTATCAAATTGTGAAATATCTATTATAGACTTGCCATTGAAAACCTTAAAATATTTACTTTAACATTTTTCTGCATATTCTTTGCTAAAGTACAAATTGTTGAAACATATCTATTGTTATTTTCCATTGTATGAACATCATTTCTCGTAATCATCACCAGTTGTAGACTTTTGGGTAATCAAAGCATTATTAATTGATTTGGCAATTCCTTCTTTATCATTATATCATAATTAAGATATATGGAATTGAAATAAGTTTCTGATGGTAACTTCTTCTCCAACATTAGTATACATAACTTTGATGTATATGAAATATCCTAATATTATACGTGTCACGACTATATTAAAAGTAAAAATTGTTAGTTTTTTTTTTAATTAACATTTCTACACTGTTATATCAGTGAATTATGACCAGCATCCCTTCAAGGCACATGCATGGTTTGCCCGAACAACGATTACACATTGCAAATTTTGCATAACAGGCTAAGAAAGCTTTAAAACTGGTGCATTAATTGGCAGGTGCACGAGCCTCAAGATGAATATATTTCCGGATTTAACGGACATCCAAAAAGGGATGATAATAGGCTATCGCAGCAAGGGTAGCACCATCTCTGAAATGGCGTGATTTGTGAACTGTTCACGGTCCGCTATAGTGAAGGTGTACAAAGAGTGGACAGCAGGGACAGAAATCGCGTCCTAATGCCATCACTGTGAAGGGTCATGAGCCTTCGACCAATGGGGTGAGCGGCGCCTATAATGACTCGTAAAAGGTGACAGGAGAGCCACAGTCCATCAACTGACCACCAGATTCAACAGTGGTGCCAACGGACTTTGCATGTGAGCACTGCCATTGGACCACAGACGAGTGGGCTAAGACCGCCTTCTTCAATGAGTCAAGGTGCGTTGTGAACGCCATGAAAAGAGACTGCAGGAGGCTATTGTTGGCCGGAAACAGGCTGGTGGGGTAGTGTGCATGTGTGGGGGATCTTCTGTTGGGAGCAGTTAGGTCCACTGATTCGTCTAGAGGGCAATTTGAATGCCTGTGGCTATCTGTCAGTCGTAGCAGACCAGATGCACCCACACATGCTCACGATGTTCCCCCAATGTGATGGTGTGTTCCAGCAGGAAAATGCACCTTGCCACAAGGCACGTCTCCTTCGGGATTGGTTTGAGGAACACTTTACTGACTTTTGCATGCTCCCTTGGCCCGCTAATTCACCGGACATCAATCCAATCGAACATCTGTGGGAGCACCTTGATCGCCATGTACGGTAGCTGGACCCTCCACCTATGACTCTCGAAGCTGCCATAGGTGCACAAAATTGACTGCCATACCATCGGACACATACCGCGCACTTCTTGTATCCATGCTACGACGCCTAGCAACAGTTATAGCGGCTAAGGGTGGCTACTCCCATTACTTGCTAGTTTTCTATTTTGTTATAAATGAAAATAGGAAATAAATTCTATATCCTGGGTGAACAAGGCACTGCTCTTACCCAGCCTAGATGGATAGGTAGAGATGTTGATGCTTCCATGCCAGCGTGGCTTAATTGGTTTGAGCATTGTTGCTATTAGTGAAAGATCTTGGTTCTCGCCCATGATGTGGAATATTTTCTTATTTTCATTTATAATCCAAGACATCTGAAATAAGGGCATATGCCGGGTGTTATATTTAACTAGATATTGGGATACTGACATTTTGTAAAAAAAGAAATATTTTCCGAGAATAAGCAAAAAATTTTAAAAACAAGGTTAAACAATAATTTCAAAAAATCAGAGAAAATAAAAGGGAAAAGAATGTGAATAAAAATAATAAAGTAAAATAAATAAAAGACTCTTTAACCACAACAAATATTAACAAAGAAAAATACAGCTCTTTATCAGGATTAGGTCGTATTTTTCTTTGTTAATATTTGTTGTGGTTAAAGGTCTTTTATTTATTTTACTTTATTTCGTTAAAAGACAATTTGCAACAAACACAGCTTGTTTTGAAGAATTCACAAGTCTCACAGCTTAAAATTTACGATCCGAACATGGGTTATTTGCGAAATCCATTTTAGGATATAAAGTACCTTAAGTAGATAATTATCAGTCAATAAAAATGTTAACATAAATTGGCATCAGAAAATTTTCATTTTTTTATATTCAGAGAAGAGGAAACTTTAAATATTTTTTAACTTTTACTGGATAATTTTCTAAACAAACAATTACATAAAGGAAATGTAATTTGACATTGCTATTTCATAATATATTTGTCATGCCAGGGTCGACACATGAGTAGAAAAACTCCACTCTTTTTTAAATCTACAGTTCCAGAAACCAGACGTTTTGTAGAAATAATACCTATGATATTCAATGGATATCATTTGGCTTCCTCCGCTAGCTCAGATTCCTTCCCTGTCATGGTGAATACGTTCCATGTGCCAATTGACAGCATCCGATCCCATCATAAGCTTTAAGGGAGCGTGCACACTGGCAACTAAAAAGTCAGGCAATGAAATAGTTGCTCGAGGAAAAAAGTTGTTCACGCTAAATTCGCGCGCACACTGTCTTCTAAATAGTTGCTGTTGATTCACAAAATACGCTCAAATCCTTTTCATTTCAAGATGGATTTCGAACAAAATCTTATTGACAAAATAAGATAGGTAAATAAGATAAAATAAATACACAAACTAAATCTGGAAAAAATTAATATAATAAAATTGAAGTATAATAAATAAAATAAATCAAAATAGAATAAAGTAGATAAACTAAAATAATTAAAATAAAATAAAATATATAATAAAAATTAAAAAAGATAAAACAAAAATAAAATAAAAAAAGATAAATTAAATAAATATAAAAATAAGAATAAAATTAAAGTATTTTAAAAATAAAATAAAATTATATAGATAAAATAAACAGTCAATCTTAATAAAATAAATAAATTAATAAATAAAATAAAATAAAAAAATTGTAATAAAAATGTAAAATAAAAATGTATAAAAGCTAAATAAATAAAAATAAAATAAAATAAAATAAAAATATAATTTAAGAAACTTCTATTAATTCTAAATTAATCACATAATTATGCTAAACATAGCCTATAATAATTTATTAAATACCTCATTAATATCAACCTTTTAAAATAATCAAAATAAGAATAATATTTATTTAAACAGCTTATTTTTTTCTTTTCTTTCGGCAATGGCTAGCTTATTCCAATCCTGAACAAATTGTTCACTTATTTCTGTCCGTAATTTTTCTGTTATTTTTATCTGAATATTTATTTAACTTAAATTATAAAGAGCAGGTCGTTTTTCGATTTCGCTAATAAATAGCTCTATATTAATTGACATTTTTATGAGAGATTTTTTAAAAAAAGATGTTTACAGCAAAATCAGTCTGAAAAAAATTCCCAGATAAAATATCACCGCAGAACTTGTAGTATAAATAGGGAGTTTTAACAAGTGGGGGTGATAATTTTTTAGCTCAGAGCAACAAAATCATCACCAGTGTGCGCGTCCCTTCTATATCCTATTGATTCTATTCGAGTGAGCAACAATTGAGTTGCCTTGAAAATGGGTCTGGTTGCATCTTTTTAGTTGCTGCAATTTTTAAGTTGACAGTGTGCGCGCTCCTACAGAATTCCATGTAATCCATTTTGGGCAACTATTTAGTTGACAAAAAAAGTTGCCAGTGTGCGCGCACCCTAACTGTTTCTCCTCCAGGATAATCGCATGCGCTGCCCCCGATCATTTCCCCAGCACAAAGCATGTGCACTTAAGTGGGCTTCTAGAAGACAATGCCCCAAGATACCACCAGGAGACTGTTCACTATTTTCGAATGGGACCATCTGCCTAAATCCCGAAAGCATGTGACGTTAAAGTGCTTCACACATATTGCAGTAATAAATTTTTCATTCGTTGATATCATGAGATAAATGTTTGGATGCTCTCCATCTCATTTCTCAACCACGATCTTTTTGGTAAAGGTGGCCCAGAAATAGTTGTGCTACAATCAGCATACCTCATAGAATCCCTAAATCACCCATCTTCTGACCCACAATAAGGGGGCATCCATTCAGGGCTTCAAATGAAATAACTTAAAATTTATGAGTTTAATAATGAAAAATTGTATCAGGAGAGGTATATGCTGTAATTGTAAATTTTAGATTTTAGTTTTAAATTTCATTGCAACGATAATCATGTTAAAATTGTCAGATCAATACGAAAAGAAAACAATGTTTTTAATAAAATAAATTATCTTTTTAGAATGTGAAAAGAATCATGTTAAAATTAAAATTTAAATTGACATTATTCTATGTTATTTCTATTTGTTTCTATTATCTGTCGTTTGGGTTATATCAAGATTCTATCTTTCCCTGTTTTGTAAGATTTGTTTTAAAGTTAAGATTGGAGATCACATGTAAATGTTTGATGATTATGCGGCAATGACCAAAAGTATTAACAAAGTATTCCTTTGTGGCTCCGTGTTTATTTCCTCCGATGTCTTGTGTGCATGCCGTGCTTCCATCCTTTAAGCATTTTTCTGCAGAAGCAACAGTCTCTCTTCTTGCATTTGCTTCTTGCTCAACACTTTGCTATTGGCTAGACATCAGCTCTGTTTCTACTTGATGCTAGCATCAGCCATGATACTTAATGCTGTAGTTCTTTTTACCTTCTGTGCATGCTCTCATTCGATTTGGGAAGTGAGAGCATGACACTTACACTAATCTAACTTACACTATCCTAATATAACTTAACCTCACTTACACTAACCTAATCTAACTTAACCTAACTTATATTAACCTAATTTAATGTACTACAACAGTAGGTATCATTGCTGGTGCTAGAGTTTTCCTAGCAGAAGTGATCGAGCTTTGTCCAAGTCATCCTCTTGGTGATTCTCTTCTTCATTACACTTTAAGCCATCGACCTTGGTGGCTCAGTGGTTGCGTGATCGCCTCTGATGCCCGAGAACGCGGGTTCAATTCCGGCCGAGGACGACGAGGATTTTTTCAGGTAGAAAATCCTGAGATCATGTACTTCCTTTGGAAGGGAAGTAAAGCCGTTGGTCCCATGTAGTTGTTTGCCGGCTGCAAACAACCCTTGCGACGCAAAATTTGCGGCCCCTATAACGCCGTCCTGAAATGACCATAGCAGTTGAAAAGGATGTTAATACCAAACAAACAAACAAACAAACAAAGAAACAAACAAACAAACAACAACACTTTAAGCCAATCATAAGTCCGGATTTGCGAATCACAAAATGGATGAAGCAACTTGTATATGTAGCCTACGTATATAGATAGATTCTAGCAATTAAGGGTTTTGCTTAAATTGAAATGATTTTTAGAGGATGTTATTCAACATTCCAAGCAACAGAAATAGAAATAAATAAAAAATCCTTGTGTATCATTTTATACACAATTAAATGGATTTGAAAAGCCATGAAGTTTATTGTGTAAGCATTGTTACAATGCTTTAGAGACGTTTCTTTTTTCGGTTTTGTATTTTTATTGTTTATTTTCTTTTGTATAATCATATCATTTTCACAATTTGTATGAAGGTAGACAGTTGCCCCCCTCCTTTTCTTTTTGTTTTTGTATAATTTCCCCTCTTTTTGTTATTTTGTGTTTGTATTTTGCTTGTTACCTTGGGGCATCTCTCCTAGGTCCGTGTTTTGTTTGTAAAGGTGGTTCCCTGTTCCCCATTGGCCAGCGTGTTTTGTAATTTGTCCTGATTGGGGATCGGTAACCTCCTCCTCTCTTATATAAGACTGCTTTGTTTTAGCAAATAATCATATGGCATTGAATAATGAATTCAATGAGTTCGAAATACGTATATGCAAATTAAAATTCTTTTGTGGACAAGAGGTCTCTTCAATGGTTTATTATGTTTATTATTGTTACAATACTAAACGTGATGCATATATGAAATCAAATGTATATCTATATCTTTTTTCCTAAGTAGCTATCCCTGGATAGACTACATTTTCCAGGCACACTCCATTGTCATCTTCGTGGAACTTGTAATTTACCAAAATCTTGGTCCTCTTGCGAGAAGTAGCTCGAAGACAATGCAACGTACAATTGGCCATGAGCAAAGATGGAGTTAGGCAAATAAGAGTCCAATTTTGTGGACCGTTTGGCCTTGGGATTTGTTGATTGTCATGGCAAACGAAAGCTAAACTGGGAATTGGTGTTGACGCAACTGGAAAGGCAAACCACTTTCACTTGTAAGCGAGGGTATTTTCTTTTCCGTGTATATTGTCCATGTTGATACCATTGTTGATACAAACACGACAGGCCTGTTGTTCTATTCGTATCGTATAACCTCTTGTTCTACTCGTCATAATGTGGAGAATCTAAATACATGCCTCCCATCGTCTAATTCAGTGTCGGTTCACGATTTTGTGTTTTCAAAATTGTTTTTCATTTCTACGAATCAACAGCTTGGTACTTTGGAAGTAATTTTTTATTATGGCCTATCTATCTTGCATTGTTGGACATGAGATATATATTGTTGGTCCGCGCCTATTGTTGGATACTCAATATTCTCATGCATCATAGGCTCATGATAGACAGACAGAAGGACAAAGCAATATATATCCCTCTCGGTATTTATTAAGAAAATTTTTGGTGAGTCTAATGACAATGGAACATGAATTGTGTGTTTTGTTAAAGACTACGTTGTTTTATGAATTTAGTGCCTGTTTTGTGGAATTACTGATTGAGAAATGTTTGAAAAAGCTTGTTTATTATACCAACGTGGTATTTGAGAAATGTTTCTTCATGATCAGCGATGAGTGTTGTCAATTGTTGAAGGCAACAATCCATCAAAAAGAAATAAAATTTTCAATAGTATGATACACAAGCATTGTCAGGAACGTCGGAAAAACGGTGGACATTAAGACAATTCTACTCAAAATGAAAAAAAATGATTATCAGTGATAGGAAACGAGTTGGGCTAAAAAAAATAATAAAACTAATAAAATCTTCGTTTGACGTAGTGGCCCTGTGTGCCTACAATGAAACATTGATGAGTTAAGTAGGCGATATGCGGCCAGTGGCAATTATGAATGACCGCTGTCGGCTATCTATTAATGACTAATTTGTGTGTGAAAAAAAAAAATAAGGAAGAAAACCAGTACAGAAAATACAATACTAGCATAACTTTATTGACAACTTAAACAAAATGAGACTTACCTTCTGCGTGCTATGAAGGGAAAGGCATACAGATTCTAAAACGAGTTGTAATCGTGCCCCTACCTTTGAAGAATAATAAACTTTCTTCTGATCTTCGAAGTTTATCATGAGTGAACTATCTATATCCTATATCTAATCTTGTTATAAGTGATTCTTCTTTTCCTTGCTCCTTTTTCAACGGGAAAGATGAAGCCACATCCCACGGAAGTCAAACCACGAAATCCCCGTTCGAATGCGGAAACCAACAGAAGGGCACGATGATATCGACGAATTTCCTCTTGAGCCATGATGAGAATCTAGTGTAGAAGTCAGAGTAATGTGGATCATCGCAGCCACTCCTAATATCTCCTGATGGCGCCCTACACGTTTTAAAGGAACGACACCCCTGCCCACGTGCTGTTTTGGGACCAAATGCAGAACTAAAGTGGGCGAACCAGCAATCCAGAGGTGGAACTTGATGAGAAGACTTTAATACGTAATCAATGATGACAACGCAGACACCAATGGGAGGTAGTAGGTTTTGCTTACTCTTGGTGGGGATCCCTCCGGTTACGATCACAAGAATTGTAGTGTCGGCACAAGGAATTCACGAATTTCAGTAGACCCTCACAATTGATTTATTTGTCGACTTTAATTACCCCTTTAAATAATCATATCCAGTAATAACTGCAATTAAATGACATACTCATACTTGGATTTCATGAAAGTAGCGAACTTTGGTTTAACACTGATAAAGATGGTAGGAATGAATCTGGGGAGCGGGCCGAACAAGTGTTCCCTCCTTGTTTTGTATGTTAGCCCCCTTTCCTCCACATATAAATGATCTTCGATGCAATAGCAATCCCCGCACACGCCCTATCTTTCCCTCTTACACTTCTTGGTGTCCCTTGCTTGCAGATGATGAGAACCTGACCCACTACCCTCCTTCTTTCTTTTACCTTACCTCTTTATTTATTTATTCTCTTCTCTCACTCTCTTTAAGGTACTCTTTAAGTATTCTTTGCACATCAAGGAGTGGGAGATGGGTGATCAATGTTTTTCGTCATTAATACATTTTCCGTCGACCCCTTCCAATTATTATATTATTTTATTAAAAGATGCTGCGCATAACAAAGTGCACCAATACATCAATTCTATGTGGTACCAATACTTCCGTTGCACATTATTATTATTCTGATTCAAGAGGACTAAGTTGACTGCTCACTTTGTGGTTTAGTAATTCCATGTTTATTAGGAGCTTTAGTAAAAAGCTACTTATAAGAATGAACACTTAGTCAGCACGTTTATCCCTCCTTCGGCCGTTTGCACGATTACTTGAAAACTATTAACTTTTTCAAATTCTGTTTTCAGAAATATGGCTATGAAACTCTCAGCTTGGCCATAACAACTTTTCAGAATTTTTCATGGACCCCTTCAAGTGGAATTCACATGTTAAAACAGTGACTGTAAAGAATACCAAGATAATGGCATGTCATATAACAATCGATTAATCAATAATGAAGACACTGTTACTTTCTGTTTGTTTGAAGTATTGTTGATGTGAGCTTGCACACAAAATGATCGCTTTGTCGACAAACGATTGCTCAAGTGCTCATAATCTCTATTATTAAGTAGCAGGAGAATGGAGCTCCTTATTGGTTTAATGTCCGTCCGTCCCCTTCATAGTTTCTACATTTTTTGAGGTAGATGGTTGAACTTCAAAATGTAGCTTACCTTCACTATTTAGTTTGATTTTGATTTGTGTACTGGGGTGAGAATTACAGGGATGGGAGTCAGAGGGGACAAAAGATCTATGTGTTTTTTTTCCCTGTGGGAGAAAAAGGGACAAAAGATAGATCTAATGATGTATAGGTATGTAAAGGAGTGAAATTCAATATCCAGATTTCTCTAGGCTAGATCTACATTACTATGAAGTTTAAGCCCAATTTTTCCAATGGGGTCAGCATTACGGTGGTGGCAGTCACTTGATGTTTAGAAACTATGGCAACATATGGCATGCGATATGTCACTCAATCGAAAATAATGAGAAAGGAAAGATGATATTGAGCTTTTTTACATTTTCTACATACTATGTTCAAGAAGATCAACTTTTTGATTAAAAAAACTTGGGGGGGTACAAAGTGCAGATAAAAGGGTAAAAATAGATGACTGCAGGGTCTGCTACTTGCCTTACCCTACTTGGGGGGGGGGGGGGGTAATTTTGTTAATAAATGTATAAATGTATTTCTGCTTCACAGCTAAGCTCTTCCTTGGAATGTTTACAAGATTTTATTTAATCTATAGTTCATTGGTATTGTGTTTATTTAAAACTTAATTTCCTTCTTAACCATCCCTCAAGCGTTTTCTCAAAGACTTACTCCCAAGATATCTTAATTGTTAAGAGTTCTTATTTTATTTGTGCTAAATAAATAACTTTCTGAAAGCCAATAATTTAATATTAAATGCAATGCTTTATTCAATAAATTCTTTAGATAATAACTAAAATTATTAATCAAGGATTAATTTTACAGGAATAATTGCCGAAACTGTGGATACCGACGTATAAAAAATGGAACAAAAGAAAACACTAATCCACATCAATTCTTTTTATTTCCTCAGATGCGCATTTCGGATTTCACAAATCCTTCATCAGTGAGTGAATTCAATGGTAGGAAGATACAAAAATTTATAGGGAAGACAAAAATTAGATCAAGCAATCAGGATATAGTAATAACCGATCAAAGAAATTTTACAATTAAAGAAGTTATAGGAGTTACAGAATGACCAATTAGAACTAAGCGAGCGATCTCCTTGTTGAGAGGAACTCAAGTCCGCTTCTAAGAGCCAACCGCTCATAATAACTTGATAAAGAAAGTAATCGATTATTGAACAGATTCGATTATTTTTATAAAATAGTAATCGATTGTGACAGAATCGATTATTTTTATAGAAATAACAATTAACCTTGACTATTACGAATAATTAAAAACGATCACTCAAATCTTTACAAACAAAAAATTATAATTAAAAGTACTTTGAGTTCTGTTAAAGACCAAATCCCTGCAAAAGATAAAGCTGGCATATACAAATTAAAATGTGCATCGTGTGATAAGTTTTATGTGGGAAGCTCCAAAAGAGGAGTGAAGAATCTACTTAAAGAACACATAGCATGCATTAGGTATGCTAAGACAGGGGTATCCTCATTTGCTGACGATGTCCTCAAAGAACAACACAACTATTCAAAAGATCTGTTCGAAGTTATTTACAATTGTAACAATGATAAATTATTACACTTTATGGAGTCCCTTGAAATTGTAAAGAACAAGGCGACAAACATCCTATTGAATAGCGATGATGGTCCCATGCCAGTTTTACCCTGGCTGTCGCTAACAAAGATTTGACGAAATAAATTATGAAGAATTGGAAAATCTTTCTTATCTATAGTTATCAATTGTGTTCTTTGTAATTATAATTTTTTGTTTGTAAAGATTTGAGTGATCGTTTTTAATTATTCGTAATAGTCAAGGTTAATTGTTATTTCTATAAAAATAATCGATTCTGTCACAATCGATTACTATTTTATAAAAATAATCGATTCTGTTCAATAATCGATTTCTTTCTTTATCAAGTTATTATAAGCGGTTGGCTCTTAGAAGCAAACTTGAGTTCCTCTCAACAAGGAGATCGCTCGCTTAGTTCTAATTGGTCATTCTGTAACTCCTATAACTTCTTTAATTGTAAAATTTCTTTGATCGGTTATTACTAATTCCTGATTGGTTGATCTAACTTTTGTCTTCCCTATAAATTTCCGTATCTTCCTACCATTGTATTCACTCACTGATGAAGGATTTGTGAAATCCGAAATGCGCATCTGAGGAAATAAAAAGAATTGATGTGGATTAGTGTTTTCTTTTGTTCCATTTTTTATAAGGATTAGTTTAGAAAATTATTGGTCACGAATTGATCTCAATTTGCATGCAAGGCAATTATGATAAATTACTTAGTATAATACTCTTAACTGTAATAAGATACAATATGGACAATACTAAATATGAGTTCAAATAGTCTTATTGCTTAGCAATCGTTCTTTATCACTAATTTTCACTATGACTCGTATCTTGTTACTTGTATACGATTACCTGCAGTTAATCAATGAAGCCATAACAAGATATCTTTTCATGTACTTACAGTTTGTTCTTCCAAATCTTTCTTTTATGTCAAATTTGGAAGACTCACACTCGCATCTTGATGCTTGAAAATGCAGGCCTGCCTGTTGCTCTCGCTGATGTTGCACGTCCTTTCGTCAATTTCGTTGATGCAACTCCCTCGTCATGTTTCTGTGTCGATGACAAGAATCACCGTTATTCTTGTCCCAGAGACACCTTCTTCCTATACAGGAACAGTTTCTCAGAAGACTGCAATGTTGTGGAGTTCCTGCTGAACAATAAGATTAAGGTCTCAGCTTGTGCCCGCTCGTTCCTGACCTTGTCCTGTCTTAAAGTTGCAGCTACTCAACTCCAATCCTGACGATGTCTGCCTTCTTGCCCGATGTGATTGCTTTTATGCTTGTTGATTGTCATAACAGAGTTACTCACTCTGTTTATGCATTGACAAACGAACAACCTGTTAGAATTAATTTACTTGACAAATCAGTCGCATTTTATGTACTTTCGCACACGCACCATGCTTGTGCATCCTCTCTTCATCAAGATCTTTTCACAGCTATATTATTTTCTCCCTCCTCAACCAAACAGGGCTCTTCCTTCTCAATCTTTTCCTGAGTGCTCTCTTCACAACACCCCCCTTTGTTCTAGCATCTCCATGGCAACTGCCCATTGCCTCCTTTCCAACAATGGAAAGTTTAAATAAACTGCCGTTGCCATGGGAGACGGGCCAGAGAAGAGAGCTTTCTTGGGTCCAGATCGAGAAATTTTTTTTTTTAAATAACCAGATTAAAGCTACATAAATAAATTTCATCTTTGAAATTACCGTGGCATTACTAGATGTAATGTTACAAAGATATTGTTGTGAGAAATTCACTGTAGTATTTGATTTAATATTTGTTGGCGAGGAGATCTCTTTGACAGAGGACCTGTCTAATAACACCTGTCGACAGGCCCTCCATCTACCAATATGCACCTGGATTTGTAAGAAATTTTACATGCAGATTGCTACACAGATTTGTGGGGCAAGTTTTGTTGGAAGAGATTTCTACTCACAATACCAGCAATATTCGGGAAAAACAGCGATTGACATGGACTCTAGTGGCGTTCAATGAAATTACTCTATCAAGGTATCAGCATGGGAAACGCTTTACCTTGTTAGTGATGAACTAACAAGAGGAACGCACGGACATGTAATCACGGATTTGGTGGGAATTTTAGGAGGTAACCTATATTAGTATATCTTCTGTGTAAAGGATTTGACTCAATGGCCTTTCATTTTGGAGAAAAAAATTTTTTACGTTTATTATTGTAATGCCACATAAGCCAAATGAGAAGAAAGGTATACAACTTAACAGCAGTAGAGCAGTTACTAACATCAGGTTCTGTGAATTTACCGGGCCGGGTTCGATTCCTGTAGTATTTTTTTTTCATTATTTTTTCATTTATTTCCCATTATTTTTCCATTTTTTTTCTATTTTTCGCCATTATTATTTGTTTTCACTTTGTATAATAACATCCACATACATAAGCAACGTCACAAGTCAAAAAAAATGCAAAAATGTGTTGTACAATATATTTTCACGGGCGTGTGAAATAAAAATGAAACTATAAAGATCTCTTCGCACTATCGACGATCTATGTGCAAACGTCACCACCAAATCACGGATCGCCAATGACCATCCGTGAAAATATTGTACAAAATTTTTCAATATTGAAAAAAATTTTACTTATGTATGTGAATGTTATTATGCAAAGTACAAACAAATAATAAGGGCGAAAAACAAAAAAAAATTAAAAATAAAAATGGAAAAATAATGGGAAAAAAATGAAAAAAAAAAAAAATTTCAATACTACAGGAATCGAACCCGGACCAGTAAATCCACAGAACCTGACAGTAACCACTACGCCACCCCTGTTAAGTTGTATAACTTACTTCCCACTTGGCTTATCTGGTACTACAATAATAAACGTAAAAAAAAAATTTTTTTTTTCTCTGAAATGAAAGGCCATTGAGTCACTCCTTTTACACACAAGGTTGTAGACTGACCTCCTAAAATTTCAACCAAATCCTTGATTACAGTCCGTGCGGTCCCCTTGTAAATTCGTGATTTTATGCTCACAGGTATAACTGTGACTTCTACTTTCTGATAGTGATTTTTACCTGTGAACGTGGAATCATGACTTGTTTTTTCCTGCGACTTAGACAAATGGTGATGATGATTAGCGAATGTGGCGTCGAAGTAGGCCTACTCTGATGGATATAACCAAAATATATATTCTATAATCACGATTTGTAAATAATAATAAGAGTATATAATTTTGTTTTTGAAAACCTTTATTATCATGAAGGTTTATTTTGGAAACCTTTATTACATCAATAATAATTGCGAAAATAACTAAAAATCACTGGTAAGAGTTTCGAAGATTTGAGAGTAGCAGTGATTACCTGTGAAATATCACTATCAATGAAAAAAAAACGGAGGCTCACACGTTTTGTTGCGTTCCGCAGTGCAATGCGAGATATAAACAATGTGTGAGCCTCCATAAATTCCCAAAAGTTGGAATGATTGAGAATTCTTGTTATTTTTTGTTGATTTTCTGGTTTTGGAAGTTGTTGATTCCTTCGCGATTGATGTAAAGCAAAGTGGCTATGCAATGCTTGCAGTTTCCGCTCAGTACAGTTTTACATGTACAAGTTATGATAAAATTGGTCTCGTTTGAAAAGTTACCTATTCTGCATCGTATCTTATGTGGGATATCACTCAGCATGCTAATTTGCAAGCCTATTCTGCAGTAATATGTATTTGCAAGTCCGATTTTGCAGTGTAACCATAACAAATGAAATTGGCCTTCAGTTCTTATTTCCCTTCTTCTAGCAACATCCACATACGAAAAAATTGATAGTAAAACTATTTCTCTCCATCGTATATGATTTCTTCAACGTGATCGGGTCGCACGTTACCTTTCTCCGTTCGCCATCTTGAATTTCATGTGGCGACACCTATAGGGGCTGTTTTTCGCGAATAGGGATTCCTCCACAACAGTGTCAGCAAAATATTGCAAAGGCACTCGAACTAGTTGATGCCATGGATAGGAAATCCATCTAACATTTACATGGGATGCATTGCCAAAAGGCCATCAGTGTATTGTCCAAGAGCAAATGCCTCTTTGTGACCTGGAGGTTGATGTTGTGGAGGAGAATTTTAAAAGATTATGGTTATTACAAGCATGTGATACTTTCCTATATGAAATACCTTAAAGTTATTTTTATAGATTCGTATGAATGTCAAATAATTTAATAATGGTAATGTAACATCAGGACGCATATAAATTATAATTGTAATTTTCAGTTTTTAGTTTTAAATTTCATTGCAACATTAATGAAGTTGAAATTTTCAGATTGATGTGAAAAAAAAGACACTCTTTCTTTTGAAACAAAATTATCTTCTTTGAATCAAAGATTTATAAATATTAATTTTTATTAGGAAGGTTGCTGACATTTTAAGTGTTTGTTGTCATTTAATTAGAAATATTACCAGGTGTTTCTTCCAATGCTCACAGGGAAAATCAACTTTTTGTTTGCTTTCATGCTGTTTTTCAAATGAATCATTGTGTAAATAAAAAGAAATCTATAATAATGTAGTTTGCCTATCACAAAAATAAAACGTGAAAATTGTAAAGAAAACTTGATTAGTCTATACTATTATGTTTTCTTCACGTGGAAGTGTCTGTTTCAAAATGATTAACGCTGCAATGAAAATTAAAAATTTAGGAATTTTTTCTGGCTTTACTATGGTGTATTTTTGCAAAATAAAGTGAGTAATGTGATGGTAACTTCTTTCCCAAGCTTAACTAAATCCTTTAAAAACCCTAACGATCTGTCATCTTTATGTTAAAAGTAAAAATTGATAATTTTCAAATTTATTAACATTTGTATATTCTTGCTAATAAAATAAATGACTGTGTCTTTTAGAATTATTTTTCTTATTTAATAACGTGATTGATGGCTGTTTTGGTGATCTTTTGCTATTTCAATTGTTTAAAAGCAATGATGACTACAAGAAGAAATGACCCAAGGTAGTAGGTATTTTGGGATGACCCAAGATAGTAGGTAGTAATACTTTACCTTTTGATGTGGATATGGCTATTCTGTTAGATGAATGGAAACTGCTGAAATTTGAGTCAGAAATACCTGAAGGTGTGCAGACAATTGATAACTATTGGTCCAGTGTTTTTAATTTAAGTCTACTTCAAACTGTTTGAAATATCCTACTGTGACTAAAGTTGTGAAAAAAATACTTTGCTTGTCTCATGGTAGTGCTTTGGTAGAAAAAAGATTCTTTCTTTTTGGACATGTTTTAACAAGTGATAAGGTAAAGATGAGTGAACGTGGTTTAAATGCAAGATTGAACATTTTATTTAGCATGAAATTGTGCAAACATCAAGCATATTTGCTTCCTATTACAAATAAACTTCTAGTGCTGGCTAGAAATGCAAACGAAAGCTATAAAAACTACTTAGAAGAAAAAAAAGAAACAACAGATGCTGAAAGAAACTGAAGAAAGATGAGAACTAGAAAAAAAAGCAGAAAAGTTGGAAAAAAACCCCTGCTGATCTGAATAAACTGTCCAAGGATTTATTGCAGAAAAATAAGGAAGGGGAAGTTCAAGGAAAAGCTGACGATCATCTGGTTAAAGAAGCCACAAAGCATCTTCAAGAAGGAATTAAACACAAGGATTATGGAGAAATCATTCTAACCCAAGGTATGGTAGCTGGAGTTAAAAGAATTAGATGTACTGAAGCTGAAAAATCAGATCAAGTGGCTACAATTTCAGAAGACATTAAGGGCGGCATCACAGTTAAAGGTCTCAAAAAGGACTCTCGCGCTGGCTCGGTAGAGCTGAATTTGAGCGCGAGTCCTTTTCCCGAGTGCTTTCGCATCACAGCTCCCCTACAGGCACCAGCTCAAGTGAACCACGGCGCCAGCGAGATGTGAGATGGAAGTGACGCAAATTTGTAGGCGTGTTCTCTGGAAACCTTTGCGTAGTTATAGCAACGGTGACAGGGCCGAAATCCACAAATGCTGGACATGTGGTTTTTATGTCACCTTCACGGAGGAATGTAAAAATTAAAAAAAAAGTTGTTTTTGAAGTTATTCTGCTTAGGAAATCGAAATTTTAACAGATTTAAAAACTATTTTTCCTTAATTGATTACAGTAATAATTCGTATATTAAATCTGTAGATATATAAACTGAAGTACTATATTAAGATATAGTATTGGATACAATATTATACATTAATACAAGCAAAATCTCTTACTCTACAATATATATAATGAAAATATGGAAAGGCAAATGCAATTTCGAAAACGATTTCATTGTATGTTGTGGAAAAAGAAATTTTGTTTGTCTTATTTTACAATATTATAAGTTATAGTAAGAGTTATATCCAAAATTATTTGATAATATAGTACTTGAATTACGTGATGACTAACTATTTCATTATTCTTTATTTAAATCAGTTTATCCCTCTGAACGCATGTACGTTTCTTATTAATAAACTGTCGGTAAATCAAATTTTATAAGAAACCATAGGACTTTATTTTTAGGTTTAACCCCTGTCAAATTTCTTATTTTTTCTTTATTATAAAATAGGCTTTTTAAATTCCAATTCCAAAATTTTTAAATGATCATACTTAATTAGATATAGATATAACAAAGTCATCTATTTTTTTCTTAAATTTTTATAAAAGCTTGTGAAATTGTTATCGGGACAATATTCTTGTTTTTTTTTTTCCTATCATAATTCCAACATTAGGGAAACCAGTAAATTTATGTTCAGATTTATATAAAAATCCTTAAGTTAAAATAATTAATATTTGGAATTGTGTGGATCAGAGGTAAAACATCGTTTCCTTGAGAAATGCTTTATAAACGGAGTGTAATTTTGCACATTACTTTTAATAAATTATTTATTTATTTATTATTTAAATATCAAATTACATTTTGCTATTTTCTAAAAAAAATATATATATACAATAATAATAATACTTATAAAATATTTATAATTCAATAATGTACTTAAGTTGCAGCCTGCGTTAGTTTTCACTTTATTGCATTTACGTATGACCTTCTAGCGCTATTTAGGTAACATTGCGTACATTTATTGGTATTATTATTATTATTATTAACAATGATTATGTTTATTTCTTATTAATGTAATAATTTTTTTTGCGTTTCATTTTTGTAATAAAAACTGTAATACACGAAAGAAACTGTGAGAGCCAATATATAGCGAAGCAAGGAGAGAAGAGCAAACATGCTGGGGGAGGAGGTGAGAATTGACACGCAATGACAGTGATGGAAATATATGTACTGATCCCGTACATTTGAAGGAAATGTGGCGTTTCTTTAATTTAAGATCAGTGTCATTCATAAAAATGCTTCATCCATTTTTTTAGAATGAAGCATTTTTACCTGTTGCGAAGAAGCGCAGCGCCACGAGAAACTGCAGTAGCGGCGGCAGAGCGCCGCCTCCTCGAGGGCAATGCAAGTCGGCGAATATTTCCCCCATACGAGCATCACCATATTTTTCGCCAAACGGTATCGCATACGAAAACTATATTCATCGTATTCTTCAATTGGATTTGATCGGTCTCGAATTCTACGATCATACAGGAATTCTAAAGTGTTCATCAAGCGCGTGACTCGTTCGATATTTTCATACGCCGCCATGTTGAAGGACTCTAGAAAGGACTCTACTCGCTAAGCCACCTCGTTCGCGGCTCACATACGGCGAGTCCATTCGCCCTCTGTTGATGCGCTTACGACCAACTGTGATTCCTTTTTGAGACCTTTTCAGAGACTCGGGTGTTTTGAGACCTTTTCAAGAGACTCAAGGCGCACGTTATACACAACTGTGATGCGGGCCTAAAAGAAAAACAACTAAAATATCATCCTACATTAAGAAAAAGTAAATTGTTTTTTATAATTACCAAACTTTCGGATATTAAAATAATGCTGTTATGTAAACGCTGTTGATATTTGATTTGTAATTTGATTTTTTATTTGATTTATAATTTAAATATTACAGCTATTTGTGAAATGAAGAGTGAAATAAAATAAAATTGTAAATGAAAAGAAAGCCATACCCCATCCAAGTGATTATTTGAAAAAGTTATTTTCTTACTTTAAAAAATCATTACTTGATTAAAAAATTATTCTCAAAAATTTTCACAAAAGATTTAATTATCATTTTAATTAATTTGTAATTTATAACTAATCCTGGTTACCTTTCCCCTGCCGCTCTTCCTTTCTGCTCCTTCAATGTAGTGTCCTCTCTTTTTTTCATCAAGTGACATCATGTCTTATTATGCTTTCTTTTTCAAATAATCTCTCATCCGGCTCATTTGGTAGGGGTTTATGTTAAAAAAAATTTTTGTTTTCTCAGATTTGTTTGCGCTGTTAGTCCCGTAAAGTTCATTAGATCCCCTTTTTTTTAATGTTGTTCCATTAAGTCCCTATTTATTTTCATACTTCTGGAAAATACACGGTATATACATGCTAATTAATAAATGACTGTGCCTTTTGTTTAATAATATGACTGATGATTGTATTGGTGATCTTTTGCCATTTCAATTGTTTAAAAGCAATGACGACTACAAGAAGAGATGTTTATAAAATGGAAAATACAAATGCAGATGCCTTAAAATTAAGGTTTTCAGGTATATTCAGCTGGACACAGTGGCCGAGAGCACTGGGGCATATGTTTCAGTCGCTCACAAGATTCTCAGGTCATGGGTTCAAATCTTGCTGTGGCATGGATGTTGTGTTTGTCTCATACTAATCATGCGGAAGGCAACAGAAAACCACCACATTATTATTCCTTGTCTGCCAATATCAATGGGTCGCCAACCTCCGATAGGAGAAGGCACATTAAGTAGAAGAAAAAGAAAGTATTTTCAAATTATTAAATATACAGAGTCTGGTTATCCTTTGTATTTTAATTTGTAAATTCTAATCTTTTCATATTTGTTTCTACTATCTTCATTGCATCTGAATATGTGATTGTAGATTCACTGTGTGTTCAAATCTTTATTTTTTAATTTTTTGATAATTTATTAGCCTTTATCTAAGCATGTGGGTAAGTAAATGCATCCCAAGTTTTGAGTACTGTATCGTATTTGAGGGATATTTGTTTATTCTTCATTAATTTTCTCATAATTTTATCAACTGCTGTTGGATTATATCCATTTGCTTAGACAAACTTTTATTTTTCACTCCTCTCTTTGATCATCATGTAGAGAGTAATTTGGAGCTCGATTAACATAATATTGAAAGACTATTTATTTTTGGGATACAAGATGTTTGGAGGTAGGTTTGATTAGGTTAAGATAGGATGGTTTAGCAAGGTTTGGTTACGTTACGGTAGATCAGGTTAGGTTCGGTTATGTTTGGTTTGTTTCGGTTAGGTTATGTTAGATTAGGTTGTCCAATCATTTGTTTCCCAAAATGCAGAAACCTTTTCATATTATTTTTTGTCTCAAAAATTATGCCTTTATATGATGATCAAAAACAAATGTTAAAAATTATGAAAAATTTCAGATGTTTCCAATGCCCATATAGCTTTTTCTGTTTTAGCTGCAGAGTTTCTCTGACTGATACTCGTTCTTTCTCTTTCCTTTCCAGACACATATATTTTTGCCAGTCTTCTGGGTGTTTGCTAGGGAGGTCAAAGGAGACATGTGTGACTATTTTGCCTCCTCGATAAACACTGCCTTATTTATGTCCTGTCACTGCATCTTCATTTTATGCTCATTCTTAATAATCCTTGGAAACGAACGTTCAATCATCGCATTATCAGCATCTCAGTTTCCAAAATTATCCCATTCACACAAACATTTTTATTAAATGTTCGGATATGCTATGCTACCAATAAGCTAGGTGATAAACCCACCTGTGGAACGGACTCTTTTTGATCAAATTTTGCATTATCTTAAAAATAAACACATGAAAACGCTTAGAATTTATTCGGTAAAAATTCATAATGAAAATTCGAAAAAAAATATTTTTTAATTGCTCACAATGGATGGACCTCTTCAAGTATGCTATTGCTAGCCTAAATAATTTCTTAGTCATGTAATCTTAGTTTAGATGTGCACTTTATGTTGTTGCAATTTCCACTCTGCTCTCGATGTCTTGAAGCAAAACTTGGCCATAAAATCACTTTGTGTCGTGTAGCAGTCGCCGATTCTTCTATTGACCTGCTTACCACTTAGAATTATTGATGTGTAATAGATGATCCAAGCTTGGGTTATTTGATAAATCCATTAAGCCCGTTTCACAATTAAATTGCCTGTGTTAGCCCTAGTGGATCAGTCAAGGAAGTGCATGCTACTACCTATGCTCGCGAAGTGGGCGATTTAACAACTTTCAGTCTCGATTTAACAACTGGCTCCATTGCATCTGGGATTGCAGTGTTCACTGGCTTGATTACATTTGGGATTGCAGTGTTCACTGGCACGATTGCATCTGGGATTGCAGTGTTCACTGGCTCGATTGCATCTGGG
>JAHWFO010106273.1:7125-29608 GCA_023313115.1 Rhysida immarginata
TAGGCTAGCTGTGGCATAATTGGAGAGGTCCATCCATTGTGAGCATTTAAAAAAATTTCTTTTGAATTTTAATTATGAATTTTTACTGTATTAATTGTAAGCGTTTTTATGTGTATATTTTTAAGATATTGCAAAATTTAATCAAAAAAACAAATTTAGTCCGAGGCACGCCGGGGTTATCACCTAGCATATTTGGTAGCATAGCAGATCCAAACATTTAAAAACAAAACATTTTGACTATATTCTGTGTGAATGTGAATATTTTGGAAACTCTGCAGCTAAAACATAAAAGGCTATATGGGCATTGGAAACATCTGTACAACGGGAGTTTCGAATAGAGCAAGAGGGTATAAGAGCTTCTAAAGTATCCAGTGATATTCCCCGGTAGTGAAGATGGATATCATTTTAATCTGAGGCAAGTCCCGGTATATCATCTAGAATTCCAGGTTTTCGGATTTTTCTTTGAATGGATCGTCCCTTCGCTCTGTGTTGTATTGATTGAGTTATTATTTAACCAATTTGGAGTTATAATTTAACTTCTTGAAATTGTTCTGTTTACCTATAAATGTAATGATCCCGGGTAACGCCGGGTCCTCTTTCTCGCCCATTTTCTCAAAATCTTTCAAGGGTGTGATTAAAAATTATTTTTAGACTAATGTGATGTTGCTCTACAGGGTAGCAATTGGAAAATTTTCTCTATCTTTAATAGTTTTCGAGTTAGCAAATGGATGACTTTAAATTTGTGGGTCAAAGTCAAATTTGAGTGCGGCAATGAATTCCCTCCCCTCCCCCCCCTATTACCTATAAACCACACTCATCAGATCTCCCTTACCTGGCAGCTTTGAGACATCTGCCATGTTACCAGACTTTTTGAACACCCTATATGAAGAAGACCGTTACTGTTCATTTTGTGTTGCTGAAATGAAGCAAAATGGTGAAAACTAGTGGACATTCTTTGGAAATAAGAAGACTAATCATAACTTGTGGGGGAAAACACAAATTGCGGAAAAGATTGAGTTATCTAAAAGGACCGTCTACGGTTTGTCATGAAGAGACCAAGAAGTTACGTAAGGTGGATAGACGGAGGCAACCACAGGATGGTGGAACGAAATATGCAGGTGTCGGTTGTTTTTCTGCCCCCTGCAGAAATACATAAACACATGAATATCGAGTTTTTATCGATAGTTATTAATTTTTCGAAATCTGAGGTAGACAGTGACCTTCCTCATGTTTTGAAAATCAAGTGTGCAAAGTTTAATCAAGATCGGAATAAAACTGTAAATTTGTATAAAATATAAACCCACAAACATACAGAAATTCAGAAAGGACAATACACTTGTCAACACTTCAATCAAAATTGATCACGTCATAAAAATATCAATCAAGGAAAATCATCGTTTACCTGCTACTAAATTTTCCCAAGATCTACAAACAAATTATGGGGTCGTTATTTCAGCACAAATAGTGAGAAATAGAATGCATGAAATAAATTTCCGTGGAAGAGTGGCTCGGAAAAAACCTTACATTAGTAAAGTGAATAGAATGAAGCGACAGAGATGGGCACAAGAGCATGTTGAAAAAGGTTTGAATTTCTGAAAGTAATTTCTCAGATGTGAGTAAATTCAACCTCTTTGGATCAGATGGGCACCCAAAAGTGCGGCGGCGACCCCATGAAGAGTGCCTTCGAGCAAGAGTAAAACGTGGCGGTGGTCACATCATGGTTTTGGGTTGTTTTTCCTGGGCAGGATTGGGACCCTTAATTTTCATTGAAAATACAATGAAGAAGGAGGACTATTTAGCCATTCTGCAAGAGAATTTGAAACCTTCTGCTAGAAAAATGAAGATTTCCCGGACATTCACTTTGAAACCTTCTGCACATTCATCAAAATGTGTGACATCTTGGCTGGAAAAGAACAATGTTAAAGTGCTTCCATGGAGTACAATGATGAGATAAACCCACAATTAAGACATTGCTTCCATGGGTTGCTCAGTCATCAGACATGAACCCTATTGAGCATGTTTGGAATGATATGGAGTCGAGGATGGCAGAGAAGAAGTTGAGCAACAAAAATAAACTGAAAGCATTATTACTTGGCATGAAACAAGCGAAAATTTCTTAAAACAATTGGTGGAATCCATGCTCCGACGTTTTCGTGCTCTTCTTGAAGCCAAAGGAGGGTCAGTAAAGTACTAACTGTTTTATTAAAATGTAATTATTAGAAGTGTACGGATAATTTTTTGACCTTGAATTTGTTATGATTTGAATTTCGTTTTTGTGAAAATAATTATTTGTTAAAATAAATATTTATACATGGTTTTCTACAAAATATATCGAGGTATTTGACAGTGTAATTTTTTTCACGATTTCTGTTGCATTTCATGATGAAACTACCGATTTTTTCATAAAGTCAAGGTGAGGATAATTTTTTGGTTCACTCTATATTAAGTAAAAATCAAGACCACTTCTGACAAAGCGACATAAAGATGCCAAAATTGCTTGGACTAGCAAATATCTTGTTCATGCTAAATTGTGGGACATCGTGGTGTTCAGTGATGAAAGAAAGTTTAACTTTGACGGCCCTGATGGCTTAAGTTATTACTTGCATGACATTCGGATTGAACCTAAATGGTTATCAAAGCGTGCACAAGGATGATGAGACACTTATGATGTGGGAAGCATTTGCAAAATAAGGTAAATCAGAACTACCATTCATTGATGGACGAATGAACTCTATAAGAACTAACAGATGTTGGAGCAATATTTACTGCCATGCGGATCAAACATCGACACTGAAAACTGGATATATCAGCAAGATAAAGCTCCCGTTCACAAATTATCTTCCACAATGAACTGGTTTAAAGGGAAAAAACACGTCAAAGTTATTGAGTGGTCTGCATTGAGTCCCGATATTAATCCAATAGAGAATATCTGGGGGAAGATGGTGAGTGACGTCGACAAGGATGGTCGCCAGTATTCAAACAAACAGAATCTGAAAGAGGCTACTGTCAAAAGTTGATAAAGTATTCCATTTTTCTGCTGTAGGAGGTTTACGAATTTTTTGCGGTAAACCCATTCCTTTAAGAAGTCCCATAACTAGAAGTCAGATGGGATGGGATCAAGTGAGCGAAGGGGCCAAGCTGTCGAAAACAGCGGCTGAGCATCCGCGCACAGTGAAGGTTTGTCGTTTTGCTTGGTTAAAAATACGAGCAACTTAAGGAGATGCATCATCCCGGATGAATATCGCTCTATCCAAATATCCAAGGGATGGGCCTCTGAACGCAGTGTTCCTTTGGAAACGGACACCACTGTTGCTGCCTGAATCTCCAGTCTGATGATGGCCATCGGCTGTGTCCAGTTTTTGAAAGTTTCACGTTTGAGGGTTTTGTGATCTCTGTTGGTCAAACGTTTCTGGGTCCAGAACGTTCAGCAATCCTGCAATGTAGTCTGTTTAACTTCTCTCCGCTGGACAGTCCACTAAGGTGGCATTTGAAATTACACCCTTATCGAATTCTGACGTCTCTATACCAATAGTATTTTGCATAACTGTAGCTGTATCCTGGACGCATTGACGTTGAAGTTCTAGCATCACTAATCGTGTCAATATGTCGCGATAAAATTGTCCAGTGATGGAACATGTTTACATTCCTGATGAACGTTTGCAGACCATAAAGTCACTGTCAGTGAGCAAGGGCACTTCCTGGATTGCGTGTGGGTTTTCGGTTGTCCAAGAGGGGCAGTTGTAAGTCTTTACCTAGCCTTTGATGCAAGAAACTGAAGCGCAGATCTCCTAAGAAGTTAAGCGCCCCCTTGTTGCGATTTGGTGAACACGCTGGAGTTTGTAAAGATAATAACCTAGAGTTTATTAGGGCATATCAACAGAACAAGCAACCGTTGGTATATTCACACAGCCATCTGTTTCCGCAACGTCTTCCACTCGAGCAGCGTTAAACACCTTGTGAGGTATACGTCTGAGATTGCTTCTCAAAATATGAATTTGGGAATTTGCGCATTTTAATGGAAACCTGAACGCTCAAAGAATGACCCAAATTTACAAAAAGAATCTGCCACCATCTGTTCGAATGTTGTACGGAAGGACAAATACAAACTGGGTTCTTCAAGAGGACAATGATCTGAAACATCGTAATAGGCTGTCCACACAATGAAAGGCACAATATTTCATTGCACAGGTAGATTGGCCACCTCAGTCACCTGTATGTATTGGCTTACATGAAGCTAACACTGAACGACCAATTTATTAGAGACACCTCTTACGGAAAATGGATCGGCCTCCCAGTGACACCCAAACAATGGAACAGGTCGAAGCGGTGTATATAAAAGGGATGCATTGGAACACAAGTTGCAGTCAGCAGCAGAAGTGGACTGAATATGAGTAAATCCAAGGATTTGACCGACTTTGAACGAGGCATGATCGTTGGAGCTCGACGGGCGCAGTTGAGCATTTCGCAAACCGCGAACCTCCTCGGGTTTTCCCGTGCAACAGTGTCAAGGGTATTCCGTGAATGGAAGTTATGCCAAAAAACAACCTCCAACAAACACAACTCCGGACGAAACAGGGCCGTGGACGAACGAGGCCAACGGCGACTGGCACGAATCATCCACAGCAACAGAACGGGAACAGCCCAACAAATTGCAGCGCAATTCAATGAGGAAGCATCCCAACCCAGTTCGGAGCACACGAGCTGGGTTTAACAACAGGCGGCCAGAACGGGTACCGTCGCTGTCACCGCAAAATAGGAAAGCGCGCCTGCTATGGGCACATAGGCATCGCCACTGGACACTAGATGCGTGGAAGAAGGTCGCCTGTCTGACGAATCACGGTTCTCATTTCATCATGCGGAGGGCAGACTGCGCATCTGGCGCAGACAGCACGAGGCCACGGACCCATCCTGTCAGCAGACAACCGTACAGGCGGGTGGAGGAGGAGTGCTGGTCTGGGGTGTCTTCTCTTGGGACACACTGAGTCCTCTGATATCCGTAGACACATCCCTGAATGCGACACACTATCTGGACATTGTTGCCGATCAGGTGCACCCGTTCATGTTGACTGTGTTCCCTGTGGGTGACGGACAATGCTCCCTGTCACCGTGTCGAATGGTCTTGAACTGGTTCGAGGAACATGACGCGGACTTCCACCTGCTTCAGTGGTCAGCTCGGTCGTCCGATCTCAACCCGAACGAGCATTTATGGGATGAAGTGGAGAGAACCATCCGACGCCTTCCCACACTACCGCCCAACCTGCACCAATTACGGGACGCTGTGATGTCAGCCTGGGCTGCTATTCCTCCGCAACGGTTTCAACACCTTGTTGAATTCATACCAACACGTATTCAGGCAGTTCTCGCCGCTAAAGGGGGCGCAACACGCTATTAGCGGGGTGTCTCTAATAAATTGGTCGTTCAGTGTAAGTTTGAACCAGCTGACTCGACAAATTAGACAGATTTGGGAGTCTTTACCTTTAGAGTTTGCTGTCAGCTTAGCAGAAAGCATCCCCCGGAGATATCAAGCTATTGTTAATAACGAGAGCGATTGGATCACTTATTAATATGCAAGCGCCACTGTACATATATATATTTCCATCCAGAGTTTGTCTTTTCATTTTCTGAAAATAAACATTTTTAAAGTAAGAGCGTACACTCTTTTCTTAGGAGGTATAACAGAGCTTTGACCAGTGTGTAATAGAACAGAGCACTGGTAATTAACTCGTCATTTGCATTTGTTGTCGCTAGTCTCAGTTATTGCTATAGCGCCACCTATCGGCGAACTTTTGTACAGTTTGTGTCTATTTGTGTTCTTCGAGTTTATGTCATCTGAGCCAGTAAAAAGTACTCCACAGCCCTCTGAAATGGGGAAGCTTAATTTCGAAAACCCTGAAATAAACATCGGCCATTTTCAATTATCCTGTTTAATAATTAAAAAAGAAGGCACAATATAAATATGGAAGAGAACTATAAAACAATATCAAACAATAATAGATAGAAATAAAACTCTAATAATACTTAGAAGACATTATGAATTTCATTTGCTCTAACAAGTAAGCGCATTTCCATTTTTTCCCTCCTTTTTCTCCTCTTAGAGCTTTTCATTTAGCATCTCAAATTTCAAGATGCGGAAATTAAATGCTTCATTTTTTGAATGGGACGTTGAAAAGTGGCCTGAAACATTATACTGCTTTCATCGCCATAATTTTTAAATTTTGTTCCAAATGACTGTGAAAAGAGAATTGTTGATGATAAAGCATGTAAATACTGCCAATTCCACAAAATAGATTTAAATGTATTTAAGGGCAGTAATGTCCTATTTTCGGAGACATTTTTTTCATGACATTTGCTGCTTTCAAATGAAACACAGCAATGCGGATGTAATAGCATCATTTCACATGCTTTCTATCACGCGCACGTATTAATCGTTACCAAAGATCGTAATCAACCTTCATTATAAGGTCGACATTTCCAGAATCAAGTTTTCTGATTATCCTGCATTTTTGGACACGTCAAAAAATTTCCTTTGTTATTTCCGCAGGGTACAATATGTAAAACTGCGTGAATTTTCTGGATTTATCTTACATGCGAACACTCACAGCAATTTCCAGATCGTAGGACTCATATTTTTAGGTTATAGCTCTCTGACTCGATTATAAGAATACAGTACTTCGTAGATAAGTTGTACCATCCATCTTCAAGTGCTTACGAACCCCCGACTCATCTAACAGCGCCATACTCAGCTTTACGAGCCAAGTCATAGGAAATGGGAATCATTTCCGGTAGAGATACGAAATCAAGTTACGAAAACATGGCGGATAGCGATACTGGACGATTTTGCCGTTCGTGTTAGTAAAAAGATTAATAGAAAATTATTAGAACTAAGACTACTCTTTAATATGAATATGGATGGGACAAGTTATCTAGAGACTATCTATCAATAGGGATAGTCTCTTCAACTCTGAGTGCGAGAACAGGCTCCCTCAAATACCCGACCTTGAATAAGCCATTCTCCAACGTTGTTTGTCTTGCTCCTTCAAATTTTACCCGTTCAAGGAAAATTGAACGAAAACAGGAATCTAAGCAAGTTACACTTTTTTCTAACGTAAATTATACTTATTTAATAGTTCCAAATTTATTTGCTAACACGTTTTCTTATTCACTATTGTTACGATTATATTTTATTTACTCGTTGTGATCTGAAATGCATTTCCACTGAACAGCGATTCATTATTATCGACTGCTAACAACATGGCTAGTTTCTCGCAGCAGGAATGGAACTAAACACCGGAAGATGTGTATCGGAGCCTTATAGAAAGTAAGAAGGGTGTCTGACTTAATTTCAGCACAGAGGTTTAATATGATATTAACTAAAATAAAATGTCACCGTTTCCCTTTCCATTATTGTAGGGAGTGTAAATTCATTGATCTAACACTCATTCTTTTTTCTGTATTTTAGTTTGCCAAGGATACTCATATGAGCCTTCCTCTTCAGCAATACGTGATAGTTTCCATTTAGCCTACCCAAAGGAATGGAAAAGGAATCTTGCAGTTTTATAATGAGAACGATGTAATTACAATAAAAACAATCCCTTGATTTTTGTGCAAATCAATTCTGTTAGGTGATGGTGAATTTATTGCATTGTACATTATGAGTTGAATGTATTGTTAAATCAATAAATGACTTTATAAAAAAAAAATTAATGTTTAAAAATTTTAAAAAGATGTCGTTTCCTACCCTATTGTTTCTTATCCTATTATTCAAGAGCTGTCAAACTTTATGAACACGGCGATCATTATTTTAGAATTTAGCAAAAGATTTATCATTAAAATCCTTTTTTCTGCCTACACGCTTGAAGTTCTATCTTCTGCTGCGAATTTTGACTATACAGATGATAAAATACAAATACAGGTCGGTATACAAATGTAAACTTGTGTAAATATGTGTATAGACGTATATAAACCTGTGCGAATAGGTGTATATCCGTGTGTACACTTCTATATATTGTGTATACACGTGTGTAAATTTATGTACATGTTTCTGTAAGCTTATGTAAATAAGCTGAACAGATGCGTAAATTGTGTATACACGTGTGTAAATTTTTGCACATATATGTATAAATGTGTGTAAACTTGTGTAAATATGTATAAATGTGTATAAACTTGTTTAAATAGGTGTTTAGACGTATGTAAACTTGTGTGAATAGGTATATACCCTTGTGTAAACTTGTGTATATTGTGTATACATGTGTGTGAATTTGTGTAAATATGACTATATAAATGTCTAAGTAGCTATGAAAATATATAAATATGTAAAAATGTGTAAATAGGTATATACGCGTATAGTAAACATTCCGTTAATGAGTCTTAAGACTTGTACAGTCGAGTCAATTGACCCAAGAATGGCGACTCGGAAATTCGGGTCAAACAACTCTTACTGACATCTGTGTCCAATGACTCTTTTAAATGGGTCGTATTGGAAGAATCATAGGACTCTCACAAGCGGGTCATATTAACCGCATATTGCTGTGAGTGAAGCAATGCACCTCCTCTTTGATAAATTTGCCCTTGTATGCATAAACAGTATGGACTGTTGTCCGACGGAAATTTTGAATTAGCGCTTACTGATGCAAATACGAGGAGATATCAAAAACTAACGTCACTTATGTTTTTCAAAGAAAATTAAAAAAACATACAACAACTAAGTGCATCTGAAACTACAAGTATTTTCCCACATAGATACCTTGACGATTTAGGCATTTATCCCAACGCTGTACCAGTTTAAGAATATCCCGCTTATAGAACTCCGTCGGCTGTGAATATAGACAATGCCGCATGGCAGATTTGAGTTTCTCGTCAGTCTTAAACCTTTTACCACCCAGAAATATCTTCATGGGACCAAAGAGGTGGTAGTCCGAGGGCGCTAAGACCTGACTGTTGGCTGGATGGTCCAGAACTCCCAACCGTAACGGACCAGTTTTGCTTTGACAACGTTGTCCATATGCGGGCGTGCGTTGCCATGGAAGAAGTCGAACATAGTGTCCTCTTTCTGGTCGCTTATCCCGAATAGCATGCCGCAGTTTAGTCAACGTTTCACAAAAGATAGCGGCATTGACGGTTGACCCAAGAGTAGGATGCCCTGCACATCCTAAAAGCTGTAAGCATAGTCTTCCGAAAAGGAGAAACTTTGAATTTCTTGCAAACCGGAGAATTTTGATGTTTCCACTCCATTCAGAAACGCATTTTCCTCCTGGTTGTATCGCTGCAGATGTTGCAGACTGCACGCCATTTTGTTGCTGGTCTGTTCTGGTGTCAGACTTTTTGGAATCCAACGCGAACAGACTTTGCGGTATCCAAGCTTCCCATACACCATATCCCATGCAGGTCCATAGGATATGTGAAACGTTTCACTCACTTCTTTCAAGAAAATGCGACGGTTTTCTCTAATTGTGTTGTTAATGTCCTCGAAAATGGCTGGTGTTGCCGCTAACGTAGGCCTCCCAGAACGCTGTTTATCGGCAAAGCTAACTCTTCCTTCCCGAACATTTTACACCATTTTCACACATTGGAATAGTACAGACATTCGGAACTGAGGAAGGCTCCAGGAAGAAACAAGGTAAGTAATAACGCCCAAAGGAATCTGCCGAACAACGTTGTTAATGGCATCTCGAATATCATAAGCGATTGCTGGAAGTTTTCCTATTTCTCAACTCCTTGGAAGCAATCTATTGTGTTAAGTATCCCCAAGCAGGGGCAAAATCCTGCAAATCCTGCGAGCTATCGACCTATCAGTCTACTCCCGTCGATGTCCAAAGTGTTGGAGAAAACGATCCTCACCAGGTTCAAGCACCACTGTCTCACCAATGATCTACTTTGGAAAGACCAGTTCGGCTTTCGTGCCGCCCATTCATGTCAGATGCAGATATGGAGGCTTATTGAAGATCTGAGCACCCCACTGAACCTCTCAAGGTACTGTGGCGTGGTTTTTCTTGATGTCAGTAAGGATTTCAATCAAGTGTGGCGCGAAGGGCTAATCTACAAGATGTTTAGAGACGAGTTTCCTCCTGATTTGATATTGATGTTGACAGATTCTATCAAGCTAAAGTTGGCGAAAACTTCTCCACTCCCCGCAAGGTAAAGGCCGGTGTCCCACAAGGCTCTGTCCTTGGGCCCGCTTTATTATAAGCTTTTTATAACTTTGCTGTGTTAGTTTGTTTAGGTCAAATCTTGTAATCAATATTAAACCAACTTTCCGACAAGCTAGGGAGCTGCAATTTGACACACTTATGCAGAATCGATGACAATTTATGATAAAGAAAAAAATTTTCAAATCGGTTCATTGGTTCGTGTTCTAATGGTACTAACTCATTACTACGAATTGATTGTTGTAACAATTGGACATTTCGTTATGGCGAGAGGTAAATGTATCTATTGTTTATTGTTGCAAAATTAAGGTGTATTGTTGCCACTAAATAAAACATTATAAAAGCTTGGTTTGATAAAACCTTTTTCCTCTTATCTTGTTTAATTATTTTGTACATGATTTCCCAAAACTAGAAAAATGTAATTTATATTTCTATGCTGATGATACAGCCATCATGGCATGAGCGCACCAGCCATCTCACCTTATCACTCGTCTGCAGAAAGCCTGGTTTAATTGCTGGAAACTGAACCTTAAAGTCGGAAAATGCAAAGCTGTGTACTTCAACAAAAAGCTTAAGCGTCGCTCGGATTCTCTTGTCCTATTCAATAAGGAATTCGAATGGGTCGACAATTACAGGTACCTTGGCGTTATAATCGACTGAAGACGCTCCTGGAATTGTCACGTGACTTACATTCTGAACAAAGCAAAGAAGGCTAAGTACAGCTTCATAGCTCTCCTGGGGCGAAACAGTTCCCTCAGCATCGACAATAAGCTGCTATTGTATAAGACGATAATTCGGACCATCCTCCTCTATGACATGCCTGCGTGAGCAACCGTATGTAGAAGCAGATGGAGTGAACTCCAGTCGTTCCAGACTGTTACCCTGAGGACCATTGCCCAGTATGGAAGAAGGACCTTTAAAGTCATTACGTCCACTCGGATCTGAACATGACTCACCTTGGTAAGTGTGTCCAAGATCTCCTGATGAACATGGTGCAGACGATGAAGAGCCATGACAATGACCTGGTGGGTGGAATACTAAACAACCTGATGGAAATGAAGTGGCATAGAGAGTATAAAAAACCGAGGCAATTCTTGATGTCAACTTCGAAGATATTGGCAACGTTTCCTTCCCAGATTATTGGAAGATGTGAAATCACCCACCCCCGCCCCCTCTCCTAATCTTCGGACAATCGTCAATCTTATTATTTTTTCATGTGGAATTTATTCTGGTAGAGTGAGCTTCGTGAAAGCACTGCTTTCGTCCCACCCGAAGAAATGTACACTTCACTGTTCGATTGTCGATTGTCGTGCCAAGTCAGTTCTCTTAAGGTATTCTCGAGGTTCTCACTTGGTCTGCTGAATGATGAATGCAAAGTATTCGAAAAGCGGTTCCAGTATTATCAGGTTATACTTTTTCAACTTATACTTTGTTGTGGTCAAAGAGTCTTTCTTTAGTTTTAAGTTTTACATAAACAAAAGACATACACTGATAAAATCACTAATTATACGGATCTTGCACGAAATAATGTTTGGGGAGTTACCAGAGTACACATTGTTCCTATTGTTCTCTCTGCCATTGGAGTTATTCCACACTCATTATATAAAGCCTCGCCAACACTAAATTTAAACCTACACTTACAGAAAGCCACAATCCCATACACTTACCACATAGCAAGGAAATTCCTACACCCAAATATCCCACGAGCGCGTAATTTTTCCCTTCCTTGCATTTGAAGCCTTTGGGCTTGGTCCTCTCTTAAATCCGCCAACATAAAAAAATAATATGATTACAGTAATCAGATTACTTACTGCTGCATTTCCCAATTTCTTACCTTTGACGACAATCTAACATTGACACACACCAAATTCTTTAATACACGGTGGCCCAAAACCTACCTACTAAGATTATACATCAATTCGTCAGTTATAACTATGGTGCACGGCACGAAAGAAAAAGGAAACTGGCGTATGTGTAAATGAATAAAACCTGTTCAACCAATCAGAACCGGACTGGAAACGAGGTATTACTTATACTGGCATCAGTAGTAAGTAATGCCTTGATTCCTGTCCGTTTCTGATTGGTTGAACGAGTTAACACATGCGCCAGTTTCCTTTTTCTTTCGTCCCACGCACTATAATAATGGGACTACACGAAGGTGTACGGCGCACTCTTTGTTTGTGCTTAAGCATACATTGGAAACGATGGCCGTTCCGCGGTTTCCGATTTCAGCGGCAGCATTCTAATCTTAGAGTTTAACCTCGTTTAGAGCCACTTGACACTTCAAAGACTTGTATTAATTTTTATTTTCAATTATACAGCTTTTTGCATTTGGTAAAATGTACTTATACATTTTTAGGCAGAGTTTTGTTTAGTACTTATACATTTTGTTTGGTCCATTAAAAAAAATAGAATGGGATGATCTTTAAAACAATCTTTAAGCTCATATAACGAATTTCTTCCTCTCTGGATGAATATAATAATATTGATAGAATAATAGCAACTTTTTCTAGCCATCAGAATGAAGCAGTGGTGACCCAAATTGATGCTGAAAACGGAAACATGCGCGCGGCGGTGGTAGCGGAAGTGAGGACCAAAATGAAACATGGCGGTAAGTTGGAAGCAAAATCGACAATGGCGATCGCCAAAGAACTGCAGTTAGAGCAGTGTTATTAATTTGCTGTACAATAATTTGTCTCGAAATGATTTATAAGATGAGGTAAACATCCATAAATATTATTTTTATTTAAAGCACCGCGATACGTAGTCCCTGACCAACGCAACGTTTCACTCGCGAACATATGACGGAAAATTTACAAAGGCTAACGAATTATTTATTAAATTGAATTAATAAATTAAAGAAATTGTATTAATTACTATATAGTTTTTTTACTGGATGGCAATTAGCTAATTTTAGTAATCTGTTTTTTATTTATTTATTTATTTTTTTATTTATGAAATTGGAATCCAATACGTCCATCCAGGGCCTGTATGGCCATAAATTTTTATTTATTATGATGGTCGCAGCAGTCGGGGGGGATTGTCTATCACTGATGGTCGCCCATCCAGTGACTAGCCGTGCCTGATGTAGCTTAACTTCACAGAAGTTGCGTTCAGTGAAAGCCCACCAGGCCACGGCCTCCCCCAGTTGGTTTAGAAACTTGGGAATCCATTCAGTTGTCGTCCGCTACTCTTTCGTAGTTCCATTGCTTTCAGGTGAAGTGGTTCGTGTGTATTGCTGAGTAGAGGAAGAAAGAATTTCCGATTTCCGTCAAGCACATTAATCCATACACACACACACACACCGCATTAACTATGGCCTTAACAATGGAATCTTTGTATCGCTATGTGTGCTCAAATTTTTTTTCTCTAAAGAAACAAAATTTCGTGATTTCTTATTTTGCAAGCATCAATAGTAGCTTCAGATGAGTAACATATTTCAATTTGGTGTGAATCTGTGAGGTACAGGTTCGTGAAGTTTCTTTGAAATTGCTTGAAAATTATGTGATACGTTCGTGATATCAAGACGTTTTGTTTTGACCTGTTTTTGTATCATTTCGCAGGGTTTAAAAAATGGAGCCTACACAAACGAGCAGCGGATTTTCACGAATACATTCGTGCAGCCGAAAGTCCTGAATGCATGAGACGGGCATTCCAAGTGAAGTTTGGAGTCAAAGTTGGCCCAGACAGACACAAAACTACCAACTCAGTGAACAAATTTAAGACGACAAGCTCTATCCTGCATGTTCATCAGCACGGAAGAAGGACGTCCACAACGAGATGCCAAGAGAACGATGATTATTTTGTGTCTGTCTGGGCATTTGATTTTCTTTGATTGCATCTGACTTCTTTTGCGTAGTTAGAGACTAATTTGCAATTGGAATTATTAATATACAGGTTCATTCATAATAAAGACTAGCGTGTAATTTGTATATTATAAAGTCCATTATTGTCCGTTATACGTATAATAAAAGAAATAAAAATTGATTGAGTCTACCATAAATTATTTATTTTCGTCTAACTCTTCAGCTCTTGACCGCTGGTTCGCACATGTCATCTTCTTATTCGAGATAGGGAAACGCCGACACCGCTTCGTCTCAAATTGAATTGGCACAGGGGCCGATTTCCTTTAAAGACTTGGGTCTCGGGCAACTGTATCCTCGGTCAATAATAGGGTTTCTTTATCCGGTAAAATTGCAACCCATCTGTTAATTTCTGGAAGTGTAGTACTTTACAACAGAATAACGTACATTAACGTACATTGAGAGTGTTTTCTTTTTAGGAATTTTTTTTACAATCTCATCAGCTCATCTACTAAATATTATTTTTGCTTCACCATTTTTTAAAATCAAGCTCTTGAACTTTCCCAATTCAAAATAGCATTTCCAATTTGTTTCACCAAAGTCTTTGTATTTGTTTCATATGGTGGGTCTATCTTTAATGTAATTAATTATTTAACTGGAAATTAATATGTTGCATCCGTACGTAAAGGTTTTTAAAAGATTTTTTAAACGGTTATTTTTTAAAAGGGACTTTTCTAAAGATGTTTATTTCATCGCATTTCCACAACCATTTCCTCGATATTCTATAACTTCCGAGCTCGCTCCTGTTGTCACAACGACGACGATATCAGTCCACTCTTGTCTGAAGAGCAAGACAAACTCACCCACGATTTAGTGGAATTCCGTGATCAGTGAAGACGGAATTGTTCACTCGAAGCAGCGAAATTCTGTGATTAACGACAGTAGTCTCGAGCTCTCATCTCGTAAATGAGTTTTTTAGTTGCTGTATGCATCACCAACACTTCTTTAAAATTAAAAGGTTAAATTGGAATTTTGTATGTTGAATATATTTATCCCAGTAACTTCTCATTTTTAGCTATCGTTCTTGGGCCTCTGTATTTCTCGTCATTTTAGTTTTTCTGAGAGTACGTTTTTGGGTAAAATTCACGCGACATTTTGATCAATATTGTCCGGTTTGGTATTCAGAGAACATAATCTATATACAGGGTGAGTAAAAAGTCTGTTACCCCCTATATAATTTCAAAACGAGTGGAGATATAACAAATCTGTTGCAGGCAACATATAAGAAGTTAGGTAGGGGTTAAACAATGGTGGTGTCAAATTTGACCTTTGACCTTGCAATTTGTAACTTTATAACCGTTACAGGTAGAGAAAAATTTCCAATAATTTCCAGAATGAAATTTAAGCAGAACTGGAAAATAAATGTTTGGTGTGAATTTTTGAATGGCATCTTGGTGGGACCTGTTTTCTACAACGGTTGCCTTACAGGAGTAAGATACACAGAAACGATTTTGAATGGCTTCGTCTCAGACTTTTTAGATAACTTGCCTTTAGTGCAGTACCGCCGCATGTAATTCTGGCATGATGGGACGCTCCACATTTTGCAGCCATTGCACGTCAACAACTGGATGACATGTTTCCAACTCGATGGATTGGCCGAGGAGGTTCAGTTCATTGCCCACCACGTTGGCCTGATTTGACACTATTTGATTTTTTCCTTCGGGATACATCAAGGACAAAGGCGTGTGCCATTGTACCAGCATCTGTAAATGATTTGAAACATCGAATTTAACAGGCTTGTACAAACATGATGATAGATTCTGTGAAATACGGTGCACAGTTATACATTACTGCAAAAGGACACCGCATTGAATACTTCATTCATTGATCACTACATTTCATTTTGTTTGTAGTGGTTTATTTAAACTCTTACTCTTTTTTTTTAAATCAGCGTTTTGCGCTCTACAACTGTTCAATTGGAAATTTTTCTGTACCTGTAATGGTTACAAAGTTACAAATTGCAAGGTGCAAAATTCGAGATCAAAGTTCAAAGTTGACATCACTTTTGTTTACCCCTACTTACTTCTTATATGTTGTATCTCCACTCGTTTTGAAATTGTATGCGGGTAACAGACTTTTGAATCACACTATACAGGGTGTTTCATAATTGGTGTCCCGTCTTTAGGTCCAAATAACGACTCGAGGGGAACAGATTGGGGGGAAATGAATATTGATTCTTTGGTTTTAATGTCCCCTAATTCAGAATAAAAACATTTTGCGTCCCTGGGGGTGAAGGGGTAAATTTTGAAAATTTTAATTTTGTAGGGGTAAGGGTTAGACCCCCATGTGTTATTTAGAAAGTTGTAGAGCATCATGTAAAATGTGGGTTTAGCAAAAAACCCGGTGAAAAAATCTCATCCCCTGCCCTTTATCGAGTGGGTAAAGTGAAAGGTATGGCTAGCTAATGTAGACAAAAACAGAAAAACTCATTAGAAACTTATTAGAACTTTATTACTTATTAGAACTTTATTAGCTTTTCAGGGTAACGACTCATTCATTCTCATTAATTTTCCAAATGTAGGCCCTACTGTTTTCTAATAAGCATGGTTTTTGTCCACATCGGCTAGCATACCTTTCACTTTACCCACTCAATAAAGGGCAGGGGATGAGATTTTTTCACCAGGTTTTTTGCTAAACCCACATTTTACATGATGTTCTACAACTTTCTAAATAACACTTGGGGTCTAACTCCTCTACCCCTACAAAATTAAAATTTTCTAAATTTACCCCTTCACCCCCGGGGACGCGAAATGTTCTTATTCGGAATTAGTGGACATCAAAACCAAATAATCAATATTCCTTTTTTCCCCATCTGTTCCCCGTGAGCCGTTATTTGGACCTAAAGACGGGACACTAATTATGAAACACCCTGTATAAAATTGTAACTGTCTATATATGTTTGTAACCCATGATCTGAAAGAGTTTTGATATTATTTGGAACATGTACTATATTTTATTGGTATATTCAGCGCTCGAACAAAACTGGACGAAAAAGGAACTGTTTGCCGAATTTGAATGTTAACCGTCTGCAGAGAAAAAGAACAGTTCTATGCAGACGCTCATTGGCAACAAACAAAGGAAGATGCTGCCAAGGAAGGTTCGGATGTTGCAGAACCAAACTATTTTCTTTAGATCGAACATAAATATACCCTGAAATTTGCATGGAACTGCGACAAAATTTAAAGGGTGATTCAAAATAAATTATCCATATCCAAAGCATTCTGGAGAGGAACCAAGTAAACATAGCAACGACAAATTAGGCTGGCATACGATTAAACGGTTGGTGCAATAAAAAAAAAAGATCAATATATGCAACTGATCAAAAAATTGGCGCCTAGTGACGACTGTGAAGTTTCCCATCTACTCGAACGAACATGATTCTGGGGACTTTTCCGCAATGCTTCTGTACGCATTCAGAAAAGGTTAGCACCATCGTTAAGAATATCGTGATGCGAAGACCTCCAGATGCGTTATGCAAATTTCGTTACTGTGAACAGCGCCATATCTTTGCCTTTTGCTCTTTTGTCGGGTTATTCCACAAAGCTTGAGAACATTTCATATTAATTCACTCATATACAAAAACCCTAACCAGAGCAATAATAGCTGACAGAGTATGCTTTATACTGTAAAACCATACTCGTACATGAACTGATATTTCTATTTCTATTTCATATAATCTGCAAACATCCTAGACCAACAAAATCACGAAATTTATGAAATGGAATTTCTGTCGAGAATAGAATGCCTCACGACGTTTTATATTAAAGCACTGCGTTAGCCATACTCGTAGGATCGGTTTTATACTGTCACTTGCCATATGATGTGCAAACTTTTTCGCTTGCACCATCGACTCTCGATATGGTGTGACTTTTGGAACTATTTTTTTCTTCTTCCCAACGATCTAAGAACGTGTCCATACCCAATATAATGTGTCCAATCCAATGGTCAAGCTGTATATAAATTTAGTTTTAATTAAATCTTCTCTACCTCCAAATAATTACGAAATTTTAAGTAATTTGAAATTGGCTACAGAGTGATTTGTTATGTGATTGGAGAAGTTGACGATTAATCATGTGCCGTTATTATCACTTTGCGCCCTTTCACTTGACCATTATTTTTTTTTTTTATTCATTTTTGGAATAAACCATCCCACGACGAAATAAGAACCCGCAATTTGATAGACTCGAAAACTGCAAAGCATTTTCATCAAATCCTTTCGATGCTTAAAAAAGCCTTGTTATCAGTTCGATTTATTCTTTAAAATAATTTAGAATAATCTCCCAAAAGCTTTTTGTCTGTTTATAAATACAAAACATTTATGAAACTTGGATGGACAGTTGCTTAGCCTACCTATGACAATGAAGAATTACAAATTTTATCTCATTTGCTCCTAATAACAAAACACTTTAAATTTTTATTTTCCTTTTTAAAAGAAATTCTTATAAAAATGTTCCCACTCATTGGGTGAGATGAAAGAAATGAGCAGTAATAATAGAAGAAGGGAAACAATGAGCGGTGATGTGTTCTTTCTTCTTTTTCCCTGAACATTTTTTGAAATAAAGGTTGTTGATGGATTTTTTTCGTCCTCCCTCGTTGCATTCTATGTTTATCTTTCCGCTGGCAGCAATGACTTTATTAGCAACAGGGGTTGGCTGGTTTTCGTCGAAGCGCGAGGCGACTGACAAGCGATTGTCGTTCCCTTTAGGCCCCAGGTACGGCGTCTGCGGCTCGTCACTCATCCGCTGCTCGAGCACCAACAAATGCGCAACGTTCATCTTCGCTCAGTTTCTCAGAAATTCCTGGCACCCAGCCACCGAAGAAGAGTTCGTCCCATCACTCAATTCATTCATCTCCAGCAAAAATTAACAAAATTTTTTGAACATACCCATAATAAAATTAAAAATGAAAAAAGTATAACATGAAATTATATGCCTGTTTTTCTGAGTTCCGGTTCCATCCTTCTTCGGCTCTTATCGAAAATAAACTCCAGAGAAGGCCACGTGACGCAATCTTTGAGTTAAGGATTAGTCTAATTCAACGGACTTCTGGAATATGTTTTAGCGAGTAATGCTCAATTTCATTATATTTTAAACTTTCTTAAATATTTATAGGCTATATAAAAAATCTTTATATCCGATGTCAAGTGTAAAGCAGAATTTAAAATTATTTATGATCATTGGTTTCATAAATTAAATACAGTATTATTATGTAATAAGCCTATCAAATCAAACTAGCAATATTGGTAGACAATGTTATATTTGATTAACTCCTTTTACATTTCACTCCTTTTCATTCCATTATGAAATATGAAAACACTGTGTCAGCGGAAAAAGTTACGTTTCGATCGCAAAGGGATCGAAACGACAAAATTAAAAACGATAAAGTTTTTATTAAAAAAAATAATAAAACAAGAGAGACAGAGAAGCCGACCCCTCGAAGAATGGAGAGGAGCGGGCGAGCCCAAATGGAAGTGAAAAGAGAAGACGGGGAAGGCAGGTGGAGAGCGAATAGGAAAAAGACAGAGTGGAACAGGAGATCGAGAGGAATAGCTCTGAAGAGGAGAAGGAAAGAAAGCATGAATTTAGAAATAGAAGTTGGAAGAGAAGCTCGGTAAATAGAAAGATTGCTGAGAAGCCCAGGAATACGGAGAAGAAAGAAAGCGCAGACAAAAAGGATAAAAGCTTTGCGACTTGGTGCCGGTCCCGACGAGGAATAAGCCGAGAAACGACGCATGAGGATTTATGTGTGCATCCCCTGCTTGAGCCGGAAACTTTGCATTTGGACGGCGAAGCCAACGCGGACATCGCCAGCAACGTCTTGGACATCGATACGGACCAAGAGAATTGCGAAGAGTCGCGAGCGGCAGTGTGCAGATTGACGTCAGCTGATGCGCGTTTGTCTCCATCTTGGATTTTAACAATCAGTATTTTTTCGTTTGTTGGAAATAATGAAGGATGGATTGTTGCCCGGACTCCGATGATCATGTGACTTTTGAGTGCCCTGGCCTGTCTCTCGTTGGCCTCGAGTAGTTTCCGAGTGACGTAGTCAACATCGTAACAAGTGGTGGTTAGTAATCACATATGAGCAAGTGTTACGATGTTGAGTGCGTAACTCGGAAACTACTCGTTGGAATTCGTTCAAATTTTAACGTTATACACAGTTTTATGTACCCTATTATTTCCTCAAACTTCATTATCCTAGGTGTTATAGAAAGTGAGTTATTAACTTGTTGATCTTAGTGGCGGGATTTTTATTTCTGTTCACATCTCAGTTATCGTTCAAATTCGGACCCATGTTCATATGATCTTTTTTGCTTAGAATCATCCATACTACCTCCCCTAAAAGTTTGTGACAGGATTTCAGACCCACCCTCTATATTGTGGCGAGCGCATCATTCTTTCTATTGGCACCATCATAACTGAAGCATCTCCAAAGCATCTTCTCCGAAAACATGCTTTGTTTCAATTAATTTGCACAAGGGTATAATTTATTGGCCTAAGGAGCATTAGCGTTGTTTATTGCTATCTAAAACAAATTTAACCATTTAATCTGTTATTATTTCTAGGGTGAAGACCTTTAATTTAATTACAACTTATTCGGAAAAGGCGTAATGCTTCAATTAGTTTATGAAATGACCACCTTTGCTTCCCTACCGGGGCAGGTTTGATACAGGGGTAGGTTTACACTGGATGCGGATAATATGGTCTCGGACCATAGTCTCCGGGACCCTATTCTCCGGGACCATTATCTCCGGGACCATGTCATCCTACACCCGGTTTACACATTCCTTATAGTTCACTCACCGTTGGTCGGAGCGCACCGTCTTAGTCGATTGTTAACTTTATGAACAAAGCTTAAATGCTTAGTTATAACCCAAACACGGCGATTGGGCAAGTTTACACACTGTTTCAGGCCATATAAAAAGTCCCTATATGAGAACGATGGGTACTATGCACAGAGAGTGTAAGAGGTGGGCACATGATCACTGTAATAGAACTTAGTAGAATTAAGTATATTTTGTATCCTGTAAATTTTTATTTGGTAATATTTGTATTTGTATCCTGCATTTGAAATGTGTGTACCCTGACTCACTTGTGCTCACTGAATTAAACGAAATAATAAATATTGCAAATTATTAGGATTGTATTTCTAATAAACTTTATATTTCATTATGTTAAATGTGTGGAAACATACAATAAGCATTGTATAAACCTGTCCCGGCTACGGGCCAATTTACACAGATGAGATTACATCAAAAAACTATTTTTAATTTCAAAATGATATAAATTTAAGATAAGCTAAAGGCACCATACGGTAGCTCAAAGTTTAATGAAATAGATTTATTACTAAAACTAGCTGATTTGCCCGGCGTTGCTTGGGCTGTTTGTTTGATGAAATTTTGCAACATCTGAACTTGAATATAAACGAAAAAGCCTTAATGAAGTATGTATTCACTTTGAAAAACGAAAAGAATTCTTTTAAATGAACGCGCTGCTATTTTGTGTCCAATTGGGTTCACCCAGGAAAATTCGACATTTCATCCTTAACATTTTAAAATATCAAAGAAAGGCTATGAGTATTGATTTATTTCTGTCTATATTAAAAATAATTAATAGATGGATTGAGAGAATTAAGAAACTCTGTTTACAGACAAATCAGCATCTCTCATCAACATGTAACCGTTTCAATAGAGTGGTATGCAGTCACAGAGCGTGGAATCATGTTCTGAATGTGGTTGTTTATATTGATAGTAGCAGATTTAGCAGCAAGGATTGGCGTCTCACACAATCAGTTGAGATCTTTAGAATTTTCTAATATGATTAGATAAACATTATCTATAACTTCTCTAAAGGAAGTTACTACATCTATAACTTCTCTAAAGGAATTTACTAAATTGCAAAAAACATATGAAAAGTACCTACACCTTTTCAGCAAAAGCTTGAGCAGCTGCACGCCTAGAAGCACGGCCTCCTAGAAACTACCAGGCCTGAACATGACATCAGCACTGTATTGTTGAAGCACTAAGTTTGTGACGTTGAACTAACTTCTGTAATAGCACCACCAGTTTGACGTAATAATGTTTTATCTTTTCCATGCTCAGGCCTGGTAGTATCTAGAAGGCAACAACACCTCCTAGAAAGAAAGCCTCACAACTGAAAAATCATGCATTGTTACATCATCATAAGTCGACCAAATTTAGGGCTTATTATTGGTAGAAATACGATTAACAATGGTCGAATATGATGATGTAACAATGTATGACGTTTCAGTTGTTTGGCTTTCTATTTTAGGAGGTGTTGCCTCTACCGTGACCACCGAGAGAGAAGGCCTCCGCATTGAAATTTAATACATTGTTACATCATTATAGATAGTGCTAATTCAGGGCTTATTATTGGTTGAAATACGAATAACAATGCGCTATCTATGATGATGTAACAATGTATTACGTTTCATCGGAGAGGCCTTCTCTCTCGG